>SJXQ01000254.1:47152-204857 GCA_006408695.1 Aepyceros melampus
CAAGTCCCCCACCCCCCGCCTCTTGGCAACCACAAGTGACATTTGTTTTTACTCTAATTATGCTGGTTTCTTTAATGTGCGCCACCCTCCACCTTGCCCTATTTTCCAGGAATCATGTTAACTTTTCTTGCTTACCCTTCCCCACCAACCCCTCCCAACTTTGGACGCTTGTATCAGTAAGCCTAGTTTTATGGGGACTGTTTGTAAACTCCTGCATGTTGGTCATCAACAGTCTAATTGTCTTGAGGGAGGTCTGACCGCGGCTGAAGTTCACGTCTAAACTGTTCAGCTGCTTCAAGTGCCCCAATCTCTCTCCCATCAGAGCTCAAGGGAATGTTCATTTCTCTCTGGTGGCAGAATCATACGTCAAAGCAGTTTCATCCATCCAGTCCTAGCTCAATGCCTTCTCATTTGTGTCTTATGAGCCTAAATCCATTTGTTTATTGATTTAGTAGGTGAAATCAAGGCACATCCTTTCTATTTAAACATAAGACCCTGTACTAGGCCAGTTAGAGGGAGAATTAAATACAGTCTTAAAATCCGGTTGTCGCAGGAATACTGTACACACATGGGGGAACCTGAACAAATATTTCAGGATAAAAGAACAGAAGTGGCACCACTGGCACCCATTTGCCTGTTCCTTTTGATTTTACAAAGACATAATTGGAATGAAGATAATAATTAGCTGACATCTATGAGCACTGTTTGTCCAGGCCAGGAACCATGCTAAAACTTTCTCCCTGTTTTATTGCATTTGGCCCTAAAAAAGCTTCCTGCTCAGTTTCAAGCATAGGAATTGATACAAATTCATAATGGAAAGTAACAGGAACTGAAGTCACTATTGTAACTGTTGATGGCACCAGATGAGCCCCACTCTGCTCCTCTCACTGCTGAGCCCTGCCAACAAAGAAATAAGGCACACTCTACTCTAGAAAGTGCCCACAGAACCTCCTATGTCAAAAATGAGTGAGATGAATATGAATCTCAGTGGCAGCCATGGAGATCCCCTGCTCTTATACCCACAAAATGAATGTAGTCTACAAAAGGCCGATGAAGAATCCATTCCAATTTACCCCAGGAAATGTGACCAAAAATTCTGCAAAAATTCTTTCTTCTTTCCAAGAATCTGAGTAGACAAGAAACCTTTGAAGCAAGGGATATACAACCAGACAAAATGAGATGAAAAGGAGAAACTGAAAAACTAAGAAATGGCAACCCACTCCAATGTTCTTGCCTAGAGAATCCCATGGACAGAGGAGCATGGTGGGCCAGAGTCCATGGGGTCTCAAAGAGTCAGACACAACTGAATGACTAAAACAACAAGGAAACAATGGGGCATTAGAGAAAGAGGATGATTAGAAAATAGGGAAATGTTACAAACAAACAAAAAACAGATCCAGCTGAAAACAGGTTGGTAAGATGGAGAAAAGACTTGAGACAGTAGCACCAAAAGTGAAGGGGGAAAAAAGCAAAGAGATTAATAGATTCAAAGACTAGTTAATAAATACATAGTGATGATTTAACAAATGGCGAATGGAAAAATATATCAGGAAAATATTCATAGGTATAGGGAGAAATGAATTGAAATAAAAGAATTTAATCTGCAAAAGAAAAGGCGTACTATGTTCTAGGGAAATTAGAACAATCACAAATGAGACATAGCCAAAGAATTCTCTGAGTTTCAAGGATAGAGAAAGAATTCTCTAAGTGTCCAGCTGCAAAAAGCAAGTTCACTGTATGAAGGAAAAAAAAAAATGTACAGCCTTATACTCTCTGTTAAAAAGGTCACTGTCAAGAGATAGTGGAGTCATATCTATAGGATTCTAAATGGGGGGAAAATGGCCCTAGAACTTTTAAGCCCAGCTAAGTTGTCATTTAGATATGAAAGGCAGTTACCTAGCATGTTCACATAATCAAGAACTCAGAATATGGTTCATACAAGATAAGGTTTCCAGGTAAACTACAGATAAAATATAGGATGTTCCATGAAATTTGAATTTTAGATAAATATGGAATAATATTTTAGGATCAGTATGTCCCACATATTATTTGGAACATACTTGTACCTTAAAAAGTGGGACATACTGATCCTAAAATATGATCAAGATCTGAAAACCTAATCAAGTTGTTCTGAAAATCTGTAAGGAAGGTGGATTGTTAGAAATCAATCTCTTATCTCTTGATAAGTTCATCATAGTAAAATTTCTCACTAGTCTTAAAATATGGTTTTTTTCTTTTGTTAATTAAAAAATTTAATTGAAGTATAGTTGATTTACATTATTGCTTTAGTTTCAGGTGTACAGCATAGCAATTCAGTTTTTTTTGTTTGTTTGTATTTTGCAGATTATACTCCATGATAGATTATTATATTAGTTATAATTCCCTGGGCTATATAG
Source organism: Aepyceros melampus (assembly GCA_006408695.1). Lineage (NCBI taxonomy): Eukaryota > Metazoa > Chordata > Mammalia > Artiodactyla > Bovidae > Aepyceros > Aepyceros melampus. The sequence continues at coordinate 49,549 of SJXQ01000254.1, forward strand.
TAAAACCTTATTGCTTGTCTATTTCATGTATCTGTTCATATCTGCTAATCCCATACTCATAATTTGTCCCTACACTTACTCCTACCCCTTTCCCCTTTGGTAACTATAATTTGTTTTCTATGCCAGTGAGTCTGTTTCTGTTTTGTATGTAGGTTCATCCATATTATATTTTAGGTTCCATATATGAGTGATGTCAAACAGTATTTGTCTTTCTCTGTCTGACTTATGTCCCTAAGTATAATATTCTCTAGGTCCAGAATCGTATGCCTACTTTTAGGTGCCATATTATGTAAAGAATGTCCACCTGAAATACTATTCCAGTATAATGGGAACAGTAGTTCACTGTGTTCTCCTTTTGGGTCATGTGATCACTGAATAAGAGACGGGGGAAATGACCTTCTCTATTTAAAAAAAACAAAACAAAACTTTTTTATTTGCTTACTTATTTGTCTTTTCCAGTTCTTAGTTGTGGCATGCAAACTCTTAGTTGTGACATGTGGAATCTAGTTCTCTGATTAGGACTGAACCCTGGCATCCTACATTGGGAGTGGGGAGTCTTAGCCACTGGACCACAAGGAAAGTCCCTGACCCTCTCTATTTAAAATTATAATGATTTTTCCCTCTTTTAAGACCATGTCTAATACAGTACACTTAAGGGAAACACTGCAGGTACATGTCATGTCTAAAGTTATAACCACTACAGGAATGGAAAAAGAGTATAAGTATTAGAAATTATCAAAAAAGAAGATTTCTTCTTTGTTTTTTAACAACAAAAAAATGGGGATCATAAAGCAGAAGATACTTCATTAAAAAAAATCAAGGAAGCATTAGAATCAAGACTGAATGTAAGGTAAAAAACATAAAAGAACAGAGTGGTACTTTATAACAATAACTGTCATAAATCCAAACCCAACAGATTCCCCATGTACAAGGTGACAACTGAAGACAGGGAGTGGTGGACAGAAACACAGAGTGACATGCAGCTTGCCTCACCCTTTTAACACACAACACAGCTTTGGACACAAAGAAGTAAGTGTGTAGTGAGTCTGACCAGCATAACAAGGACCATCTAATAAATGTAGAACAAACTCCAGATCCTGGTGAAGCAAAAAATAGACATTTCCTCCCAAGTGTCATGATATATTAGGACATTAAAAAAACAACTCAACAAATTCTAATAAGTAGAAATAATGCAGACCTCTTTCTCTCAACTACATTGCAATAAAGCATGGAATAGCAAAAATAGAATCCAACAAACAAAAATCCCAAGTACTTGGTAATAAAAAAGAAAAGAAAAACTCATAGGTTACTTTTAATTCAATGAGCAAATTCAAAGAAGAATTGTTAATTTCTTAAATAGAGCAACAACAAACAACACTGGGAAGAGAATACTCTTGTGGAAAAAACAACACTCACAGTCTGCATATGTCACAAAAAAGTAAAATGAGAATAAACAAATTGGGCATTTGAATTGTGGGGTTGAGGAAAGAAAACCTAGATCTAATAAATAAAACCAATCTGTGGCAATTTCAATTAAAAAAAAAACACAGATAAATTAATTATTTAGGAAAAAGGGAGAAAACATAAATAGGCAAATTTAGAAATGAGTGAAGGGAAAGCAGAGAAAGACAATATTAAGAAAATAGAAGAGGATGTGTTTAAAACTTCAGGCAAAATTTGAAAACCTGATATAATGATTTTTTTTCCCTTGATAAATGTAAATGGCCCAAATTGACCCCAGAAGACAGAGAAAACCCAAAGAGAATCTATAACATGGACAGGATTTGCAAGTTTTCAAAAATTAAAGAGGTTGTGTCAAACTCAGTTTCACAAGGAAATTCTTTGTAACTTTCAATGAGTAAAAAGAACCATTGTTACAGAACATCCCTGAACACAGGAAATGGAAGGTGCCAGATTACTTCTTCAAAGCTATGGTAATGTGGTACATACACACACCAGCCCCAAACTCAGCAAAATCAATTGAGGCAAAAAATGTTAGCATACTAAGTGCAACTCTACAATAAATTAATCAAATACTACATTACAACTAAATGCATTTTGTTCTAGGAAAAATCACTGAGTTAGCATTTTAACTGGTCAAAGGGGGAAAAAGTGTATTATCAGAGAGATTAATGCCTAAAATGTGTTGGATAAGACCAGCATGCATTTGTATTGAAAACTTGTTAGTAAAATAACAGTAGGGAGTACTTTCTTACCATTATTTTATACACATGTGTGCCTGCATGCTCACACGCGCCCTGAAATCCAGCCATCAGCTTAATAGGGAAGTTGGAGACCTATGTCTGTTTTCATGGAGTTTGAGGTCAGAAACCTGAGATTTTTCATTCTTACTTCCTTTACTGAACATTTCACCATAAACTTCAGGCAGTATAATTTAAACAAGAAAATAAAATGGTGGGACAATTAAAAGCAAATAGAACAGCTGTTTGAAAATTGGATACTTGGAAAATACTTGAGAATCAACACAAAACCTATTTAAAATAATTCCATTCACCATTGCAATGAAAAGAATAAAATACTTAGGAATATATCTACCTAAAGAAACTTAAGACCTATATATAGAAAACTATAAAACACTGGTGAAAGAAATCAAAGAGGACACTAATAGATGGAGAAATATACCATGTTCATGGATCTGAAGAATCAATATAGTGAAAATGAATATATTACCCAAGCAATCTATAGATTCAATGCAATCCATATCAAGCTACCAACAGTACTTTTCACAGAGCTAGAACAAATAATTTCACAATTTGTATGGAAACACAAAAAACTCGAATAGCCAAAGCAATCTTGAGAAAGAAGAATGGAACTGGAGGAATCAACCTGCCTGACTTCAGGCTTTACTACAAAGCCACAGTCAATTCCAGAAAAATAAATGACCCAATCAAAAAATGGGCCAAAGAACTAAATAGACATTTCTCCAAAGAAGACATACGGATGGCTAACAAACACATGAAAAGATGCTTAACATCACTCATTATCAGAGAAATGCAAATCAAGACCACAATGAGGTACCACTTCACACCAGTCAGAACAGCTGTGATCCAAAAGTCTACAAGCAATAAATGCTGGATAGGGTGTGGAGAAAAGGGAACCCTCTTACACTGTTAGTGGGAATGCAAACTAGCACAGCCACTATGGAGAACAGTGTGAAGACTCCTTAAAAAAACTGGAAACAGAATTGCCTTATGGCCCAGCAATCCCACTGCTGGGCATATACACCAAGGAAACCAGAATTGAAAGACACGTGTACTCCAATGTTCATCGCAGCACTGTTTATAATAGCCAAGACATGGAAGCAACCTAGATGTCCATCAGCAGACAATGGATCAGAAAGCTGTGGTACATATACACAGTGGAATATTACTCAGCCATTAAAAAGAATACATTTGAATCAGTTCTAATGTGCCTGAAACTGGAGCTGATTATACAGAGTGAAGTAAGCCAGAAAGAAAAACACCAATACAGTATACTGCTGCTACTGCTGCTAAGTCGCTTCAGTCGTGTCTGACTCTGTGCGACCCCATAGACGGCAGCCCATGGGGCTCCCCCGTCCCTGGGATTCTCCAGGCAAGAACACTGGAGTGGGTTGCCATTTCCTTCTCCAATGCATGAAAGTGAAAAGTGAAAGGGAAGTCGCTCAGTCGTGTCCAACTGTCAGCAACCCCATGGACTGCAGCCCACGAGGCTCCTCTGCCCATGGGATTTGCCAGGCAAGAGTGCTGGAGTGGGGTGCCATCGCCTTCTCCGAATACAGTATACTAATGCATATATATGGAATTTAGAAAGATGCTAATGATAACCTGTATGCGAGACAGCAAAAGAGACACACATGTATAGAACAGTCTTTGGACTCTGTGGGAGAGGGCGAGGGTGGGATGATTTGGGAGAATGTCATTGAAACATGTATAATATCAGATATGATATGAAATGAATCACCAGTCCAGGTTCGATGCATGATACTGGATGCTTGGGGCTGGTGCACTGAGACGACCCAGAGGGATGGTACGAGGAGGGAGGAGGGAGGGGGGTTCAGGATGGGGAACACATGTACACCCGTGGTGGATTCATGCTGATGTATGGCAAAACCACTACAATATTGTAAAGTAATTAACCTCCAATTAAAATAAATAAATTTATATTAAAAAATAAAAATAAGAATTTGGATATATCCAAATCAAAGGCTTTCCTTGATAGTTCTGGTGGCTTTTTAGAAGATACACAGTTGTTACCAATAATGATAAGAACATGAACAAGTGGCATTTAGGATGTGCTTCCTATGTGCCAAAGTTCTTTTAATGAAGTCCCGCTAATCATTCCTTTCTTTCATGGATCATGCCTTTGGTGGTGTAGCTAAAAAGTCATTACCAGAGCCAAGTTCATTCAGATATTTTCTTAAGTTATTTTTTAGGAGCCTTCAAGTTTTGTGTTTAACATTTAGATCTGTGCTCCATTTTTAATTTATTTTTATGAAAGGTGTAATATCTGTATCCAGACTTCTTTTATTTTGCCTGTAGAGGTCTAGTTATTTCAGTATCATTTGTTGAAAAGATTATCTTTTCATCTTTTTCAGAGATCTGCTAGCTGTATTTATGTGGCTCTGTTTCTGGCCTCTCCATTCTGTTCCACTGATCTATTTGTCTCTACTTTTGCCAGTACCATGTCTGTCCTAATTATTGTTGCTTTCCAGCAAGTCTTAAGTCAAATTAATGTCAGTCCTCTGACTTGGTTCATTTCCTTCCATGTTGTATTGGCTGCTTTGGGTCTTCTATCACTCCATATAAACTTTGGAGTTAGATTGTTGATATCCATAAAATAATTTTCAGATTTTGATTGGAAATGTGTTTAATGGATTAAGTTGTGCAGAACTGTTATGTGAATAATATTGATTTTTCCTATCCATGAACGTGGAACGTTTGTCCATTTGTTTAGTTCTTTGATTTTTTTTCCCATCAATTTTGTAGTGTTCCTCATATAGATCTTATACTTATTTTGTTAGAGTTGTAACTGAGTATTCATCTTTGGGGGTGCTAATGTAAATGGTATTGTGTTTTTAAATTTCAGTTTCATGTTTTCATTGCCGGTATATAGAAAAGTGACTGACTTTACTTTTATGCATTAAACTCAATTTTACACCTTTTTTAGAAATTCTTATTAGTTCTTGTCAATATTTTTGGATTTTCTACATAGACAATTATGTCATCAGTGAACAAAGACAGTTTTATTTCTTCCTCCCCAATCTGTGTTCATCTTATTTCCTTTTCTTACTTTATTAATACTTTCCTTTTAATTTTGTTCATGTTGTTTTGTTCATGTTTGATTTGCATTAGTTTTAAATCTTCAGTAATAAAATGTATTTTTAATTCATGGAAAAACTACCCTTCAGTTTTCAATGAGTCATACTTTTTCAGTATGAAAGATTTATATTTCTTGTTTTGCAAGTTCTGGATCTTTGTAATCCTCAATGTACCCTCCCACTTTGCTTTCAGGATTATGCTTCTGTTTGGCCATGAATTTTGCAGTCATATTTTATTACTTTTAATTCTCTACTTGGATCATTACATTTTGCTTTCTTTTTCATATTCTGAACAATCTTATAATAAATTATATTTTTCTCTTTTGTGAAGATGGAAAATATTACATCTGATTATTACTTCATGGAAGATAAATGTCAAATATTACTTGTGCTGTACTATTTGATATATGTTAAAATTTACTGGCTTCATCTCCCATCCTCCTCCCCACCTGAGAATTACTATCAAACATTATCTGGAATTCCACACATTCTTCAGAACTCAGTAAGTCAAAGAAAATATATTCCATTGTTGAAGATCTCTACTTTTTAGAAGTCCTTCATCAAACTGAATCAAGATCCACCACTCTGAAAATTTCACCTCTCAAAATTCTGTGCTCCAGATCCATAAAGAAACAGCCTTTGTGTATTTTCCACCTGTTAGCTCTTTGTATATTTGTAATTAACTATCTTGTTTCCTTCTTCAGTCTCTCTCTTTTCTGGGTTAATCATGCCAGTACCTTGAGATATTCCTGAGAAGACATGGCTTCCCATCTTCTTTATTATTTTGGTTCTTCTACTCTAGAAACCACTTTTAACTGTTCTTTTAAAATATGAAAACAATCCTATTTGATTCCTTGAGCTAACCTGTCTTGGCCTGAGGAAGTAATCTCAAGTATTCAGTTGCTAAGTCATGTCCGACTCTCTGCCACCCTGTGGACTGCAGCACACCAGACTTCCCTGTCCTTCACTATCTCCCAGAGATAGTTCACTCAAACTCTACCAGAGTTTGTTCACTCAAACTCATGTCCATTGAGTCAGTGATGTCATTCAATTATCTCATCCTCTGTCACCTCATGCTCCTTCTGCCCTCCATCTTTCCCAGCATCAGAGTCTTTTCCAGTGAGTCAGCTCTTTCCATCACGTGGCCAAAGTATTGGAGCTTCAGCATCAGTCCTTCTGATGAATATTCAGGGTTGATTTCCTTTAGGTTTGACTGGTTTGATCTCTTTGCTGTCCAAGGGATTCTCAAGAGTCTTCTCCAACATCACAGTTTGAAAGCATCAATTCTTCTGTGCTCAGCCTTCTTTATGGTCTAACTCTTTAAGATTTGGATAATAAATGGTTTCTGCCAAGAGCTACAAGATGTGGGAAAAAAAATCTCAGTGCTTCAACCCCTTTGTTTTATAGATGATAAAATAGAACCCTTGAGGGATCAAGTGACTTGGCTCACGGTCCCTTAATCCTCCATCCTTCATGGGCTTGGGCAACAGTGAGCTCCAAATTTGCCATTCCCTCTGAATAGCCTCAATATGGAGCAGTGATGGAAAAATCAGACCAGCAGGGAGAAAAGCAGAGCAGGCAGTAGACGAGGAGCTAGAGAATTCACAGTGTTTTATAAACTTTTAAATTCCCAACCGCTACACTATAATTCTGTCTTGGGAGTCCATTATAAGGAAGTCATTTTGGTGACTTGGATGAGGTCCATAGGAGATGTGCCTTGACATCTAATTTGTGTGTGTGTGTGTGTTACAGTGAGATGCCATTAAGATTCTTGCAGCCTCTCTGGAATGTGGGGAGGGAGGACGTGTTTATTTTATAATTCCACAGTTAATGCTTCTGGTGTCTAGAACTTCCATTCATTCATTCACTCATTCATTCAAATACATTTGATGAATGCCCATATCCATTCTGTACAACACACTGTGTTAGATGTTTTGCATTTAAAGCTGAATAATTCAAGCCTTGAATTAAACCATTAAGGTGAAGAGATCGGTCCTTCACTGTGAATTAAGGAGGCTTGCTTTTTAAACCACTTGTTTGACTTCATTTCTGAACACCAGCAAACTGAAAAAAATAATTTTTGCCTAGAAATTCAGTGCCTGCTTACAGTTTTCAAGAAACAAACTTAAGCAATTCCTCTCCTAGGAATTTATCCTAAAGATATACTTACACATGTCCAAAAACATGTGTGTACAAGATTATTTTCACACCATTGTTTTTAATTAAAAAAATTAAAGATAGTATTTGGTAATAGAGAACTGGTTAACTAATGGATATACATGGGAAAAATATAGATATGAAACAGAGTCAGTATATTCTTTATAAATGATAGTGAATTACCTCAAGTGATGTAGGTATTATCTATCCATCATCCTCTCTAACTTTATATTTTGAAATAAAATAGAAATGTTATCAGTATAATCAGATAACTATATACTTTTCAAGTATACTCACTAATTGTTTAGTTTTGATAACACAGTTGACTTACAACTCTGTGTAATTTCTGCTGTATGTAAAAGTGATTCAGTTATACATGTATATTCTTTTTCATATTCTTTCCCATTATGGTTTATTGCAGGATATTGAATATAGTTCCTGTGCTATATAGTAGGACCTTGTTTGTCAGTTCTACATATTATAGTTTGCATCTGCTAATCCCAAGCTCTCAATACTTCCCTCCCCCACTACCCACCTCACCTTGGCAACAAGTCTGTTCTCTATGTCTGTAGACTCACTAATTACTAATTGCAGACGTCTTTGGGGAAGCAGTTTATTTTCAAACTGTAGAAACCATAACATTCATGGTTTGTTGTCAAACATAACCTAAATACAAAGCCACACCACCACAAACCTTAGAAATTTATTCACATCTTCTTGGTTATCACTCACAAAATATTATAGCTTTTTTTTTTTTTATGAGATCTGATGGCTTTTTCTTTTTTTGTTGAATTTGGTTGTCAGGTTTCTTTAGCTTCTGTTTATCTAGCCTACCTGCCTTCTGTATTTCATAACAGTGATCTTTTTGGAGAATACCAGCCCACTGTCTTATAGAAACTTTCATAATCTGGATTTGTCTGATTGTTTTCTCACAATTACATTCCACGGAAACATTTTTGTCAAGAAGACTAGAGACATTCTTAATTATAAGTTTCCTCATTTGGTTAAGCTAGTGGCTCCCAGACTTCATTGTAATCCCCTGTGCATTTAACACATCTGAAATAGACTGAATTGTATCCCCCGCCCAAAAAAATTTCTAAGAATGTGAGCATACTTGTAGTTGGGTTTTTTTTAAAAGGTAATCAAAATTAAATGAGGTTGTATGGGCAGGCTTTAATCCAATATGACTGGTATCCTTTTAAGAAAAAGAAATTGAAATATACTAAGAGATACCAGGGTCCTCTGGGCACAGAGGGAAGCCATGGAAGAGGCAGAAAGGGAGGATGGGCAGCCAGCCATCCACAGGCCAAGGAGAGAGGCCTCAGGCAAAACCAATTCGGCTGTCACCCTGGACTTCCAGCCTCTAGAACTGTGAGAAAATAATTTCCAGTTGCTGAAGGACCCCTCCCACTACCCTATCTCTGGTGCTTAGTTATGGTAGCCTGAGAAAAGGAATACAGATCTGAGGGGCGGTCCTTGGACATGTGAATATGCCCACAACACTTCACTCAGCGGGTTCTGGTTACTCTTCACAGAAACTTGTCAAAACTTGGGTTATGTGATCTTAGATTTGAACAAGCCACTGGACTCGAGTGACTCCAGTCTCTGTGGATTCTTGTCTGAACCAATAAGTATTGTGGAGGTAGCAAAATAGTCATTTTCTAAATCCACTAATCTAATTTTATTGTCTGATGGTCTTATGAGAGGAGGGTACCACCTTCTTTTTATTATTTTCTTTTACTGTACTATACATTAATTGGTTTTTACAATTCAGTATGTTATCATCCACTGCTAACATTTTTAATGCTTGGATTATTCCAAACCTGACCATTAGAAGCCCCTTCATGCTGGCTTGTGTGTACGTTGACATTTCTGCAGGAGTCTCTGGACACTTCCTTATTTTCTGACACGGTGATAAAATGTTCCAGAACGTCTTTAAATTTTCTATGCTCTTGACCCAGAAAGAGTCATTTCCAAGGCTTTATTTTGAAACCAAGATCTGGGCACACCCAAGAGTACCCAAGAGGTGCTCGTTGCTTGTGGAGTGACCATAGTTTCAATGGTTTTCAGTGAATGGAATTAGCTTATATTAATAGCTCTCATTTGTCTTTGTCTGCTCAGGCTGCCATAACAAACCACCATAGTCAACTGTCTTAAATAGCAGACACTTACTTCTCACAGTTCTGAAGGTTGGAACGTCCAAGAGCAAGAAGCTGGCCGGTTCAGTACCCCTAGCAAAGGTTTTGTGAAGGCCAACTTCTCAGCGTGTCTTCACATCCTAGAGAAAGGGCAAGCTCAGGTCTTTATTCCTCTTCAGTTCAGTTCAGTTCAGTTGCTCAGTTCAGTTCGACTCTTTGTGACCCCATGAATCACAGCACGCCAGGCCTCCCTGTCCATCATCAATTCCCAGAGTTCACTCAGACTCACGTCCATCGAGTCAGTGATGCCATCCAGCCATCTCATCCTCTGTCATCCCCTTCTCTCCTACCCCCAATCCCTCCCAGCATCAGTATTTTCCAATGAGTCAACTCTTCGCATGAGGTGGCCGAAGTACTGGAGTTTCAGCTTTAGCATCATTCCTTCCAAAGAAATCCCAGGGCTGATCTCCTTCAGAATGGACCGGTTGGATCTCCTTGCAGTCCAAGGGACTCTCAAGAGTCTTCTCCAACACCACAGTTCAAAAGCATCAGTTCTTCGGCGCTCAGCTTGCTTCACAGTCCAACTCTCACATCCATACATGACCACTGGAAAAACCATAGCCTTGACTGCTGCTGCTGCTGCTAAGTCGCTTCAGTCATGTCTGACTCTGTGCGACCCCATAGACAGCAGCCCACCAGGCTCCCCTTGTCTCTGGGATTCTCCAGGCAAGAATACTGGAGTGGGTTGCCACTTCCTTCTCCAATGCATGAAAGTGAAAAGTGAAAGTGAAGTTGCTCAGTCGTGCCGGACTTTGCGACCCCATGGACTATAGCCTACCAGGCTCCTCCATCCATGGGATTTTCGAGGCACGAGTACTGGAGTGGGTTGCCATAGCCTTGACTAGACAGACCCTAGTCGGCAAAGTAATGTCTCTGCTTTTGAATATGCTATCTAGGTTGGTCATAACTTTTCTTCCAAGGAGTAAGCGTCTTTTAATTTCATGGCTGCAGTCACCATCTGCAGTGATTTTGGAGCCCAAAAAATAAAGTCTGACACTGCTTCCACTGTTTCTCCATCTATTTCCCATGAAGTGATGGGGCCAGATGCCATGATCTTTGTTTTCTGAATGTTGAGCTTTAAGCCAACTTTTTCACTCTCCACTTTCACTTTCATCAAGAGGCTTTGAAGTTCCTCTTCACTTTCTGTCATAAGGGTGGTGCCATCTGCATATCTGAGGTTACTGACATTTCTCCCAGCAATCTTGATTCCAGCTTGTGCTTCTTCCAGCCCAGCATTTCTCATGATGTACTCTACTCTGCATATAAGTTAAATAAGCAGGGTGACAATATATAGCCTTGACGTAATCCTTTTCCTATTTGGAATCAGTCTGTTGTTCCATGTCCAGTTCTAACTGTTGCTTCCTGGCCTGCATACAGATTTCTCAAGAGTCAGGTCAGGGGGTCTGGTATTCCCATCTCTCTCAGAATTTTCCACAGTTTATTGTGATCCACACAGTCAAAGGCTTTGGCATAGTCAATAAAGCAGACATAGATGTTTTTCTGGAACTCTCTTGCTTTTTCCATGATCCAGCGGATGTTGGCACTTTGATCTCTGGTTCCTCTGCCTTTTCTAAAACCAGCTTGAACATCAGGAAGTTCACAGTTCATGTATTGTTGAAGCCTGGCTTGGAGAATTTTTGAGAATTACTTTACTAGCATGTGAGATGAGTGCAATTGTGCAGTAGTGTGAGCATTCTTTGGCATTGCCTTTCTTTGGGATTGGAATAAAAACTGCCTTTTCCAGTCCTGTGGCCACTGCTGAGTATTCCTCTTACAAGGATGCTAATCTCATGACCAAGGCCTCACTCTTGTAACCTCATTAAAACCTGCTCACCTCCCAAAGGTCCCACCTGCAAACACCATCACACTGATGCTAGGGCTTTAACTTCTAAATGGGGGGTGGAGACACAGAAGTTCCGTCCATAATATCATTTTAATGCTATGGCACAGGGTTTTCTTTCTCACTTTTCTCTTATCTGTATTTCCCTCTCTCACATGAAGTGACTGTACAGTCCACAGAATTCTCCAGGCCAGAAATCTGGAATGGTTAACCATTCCCTTTCCAGGGGATCTTCCCAACCCAGGGATCAAAACCAGGTCTCCCACATTGCAGGTGGTTTCTTTACCAGCTGAACCCCCAGGGAAGCCCAAGAATAATGGAGTAGGAACTTATCCCTTCTCCAGGGAATCTTCCTGACCCAGGAATCAAAACCGGGGTCTCCTGCATTGCAGGTGGATTGTTTACCAGCTGAGCTACCAGAGAATCCCTCTCTCACATGAGAACCTGTAATTATCAATTACATCAATTTGTCTATTTTTCTCTATTCCACAATATACTCAAAATCATTTCAGAATAACTACCCTGTACCATTGCCAAACAACAAATAAATAAGTAAAATTCAGATTTATTTACAGTTTTTTAAATCTTTAATACATATCTCCATAAGTGTATAGAGTCAGAATATATTGGGTTTATAAGTTAGTGAAATTCCTTCTTCTTTCTCTGTACTGACATGATAGCAATCTGAGGCAGTCGTTTTATTGTTTCTTTTATATGTGTTTAATTTTAAGATTCACTTCCAAGCTCTATTTTAGGTGATAACAGTTGGTTCAGTTCAGTTCAGTCACTCAGTTGTGTCCGACTCTTTGCGACCCCATGGACTGCAGCACGCCAGGCTTCCTAGTCCATCACCAACTTCCAGAGCTTGCTCAAACTCATGACCATTGAGTCGGTGATGCCATCCAACCATCTCATCCTGTCATCCCCTTCTCCTCCTGCCTTCAATCTTGTTAGTATTTGAATTAAAAGAAGGAAAATGTAAAACATTGATTTGTTTGCATTTGCATAGAAATATGTGCGGAAGAACATACTAGGGTTTGGTCTTTGGTTCTGAGAAGGAGGATTGAGAGACTGGGATGAGAGTTGCAGGGAAACTTTTCACTGTACCCTGCTTTGTGCTTCAAAAATTGGGGGTCATAACATTTATCTATTAAAAATAGATTGAAAATTCAAAAGGAGATAATCCACCTTTCTTTCTTTCATCCATCTGCCTTGCACGCTATTTACCTGAATGACTAGGTGCCTCAGTGGGCACAGCCTACAGGGTTCTACCTCATCCCATGAAACTTTTGATTACTAGTACTTTAACTTTCTGCCGCCTCCTCGACCAGTGAATCATCCAAGCAGAAGGCTGTATCTTACAGACCTTTTGAGTCACTTCCCCAGGACATTTCCATGAGCCATAGATGCGCATACTTGAGCAGTGTCTCGATGTACTTGTTAAGTTTCTTAGGAATTTTTTTTAATGATTCAGTGCATTCTCTCTCCGAGCTGTCTTTTGTCACTTTCAACATCCAGCAGATGCGTTTGGCTCGCAGGCCGTCTTTAACTCTGAGAGATGAGGAATCTTCTATCTTCTCTGTTCTGCCCGGTTCTGGAGGCGTTTTCAGTTAAACACTCTGTCTCTTTCATTTCTGTAGTCTTCTGTTCTCAGTTTAACCCTGGGTGCCACAGTTATGTCTTCAAGACTTATACCACTTCTGGAAACTTGGTGTCACTGCCCAAGTGAAGCAAAATTCCCAGTAATAACCTGGGGACTCCGGCATCTCTGTTGCAGCTTCGTCCTTGGTAACAGGTTTCAGCCTGAATTGTGTGGGTTAATCTCTCCTGTACCCTATGCCCTTGTGGCTCTCATGATAACTTGATGATTTTGGGGTGTCTGTGGGAGTATGTCCACGTGCTTGTTTCTTATTACAAGGGTAATTGCTTACTATTTCCTATTCTACAACTCAGGAAATCCTAGTTATTTTTACAAACCCAAAGAAATAAAACTCAGAAACTTTCCATGGGTGGAATTTAGTTGCTAGTATCTTGGCTGGGGGCAGGGATTGGGGAGGAGCTGGGTAATCATAGGCTGGAAACAGAGAGTCCTGTATCAAGAATCAGGTCACCTGGATTTGCACCCTGGCTTTCATCATTTTACTTTCTCATTTGTTCACACGTGCATGCACTCACTGGTTCAACAAATATTTATTATCTCCTGTATGCAAGGCATTCTTTTGCATGACCTTACTCATGCCACTTAACCTCTGTGACATGTACATTTTTTTTTAAATAGGCTTGATTTTTTTTCTTTTAAGAGCAGTTTTAGGTTTACAACAAAAGTAAGTGGAAGATATAGATATTTCCTCTAAAATCTCCCCCATACACCATGCCCAGCCTCCCCATTATCAACATCAACTCCAGAGTGATATATTTATTTAAAAAGTTGATGAACCTATAGTGACATGTCATTACACTCAAAGTCCATAGTTTATTTTAGGGCTGACTCATAGTTTTGTACATTCTGTGGATTTGAAAAGTTTTGTAATGGCATGTGTCCATCATTATAAAATCTTACAGAGTAGTTTCACTGCTCCAAAATTCCTCTCTGCATCCTTCTCTACCCTGGCAACCACTGACTTGGTTTTTTAACTGTCTCCATAATTTTGCTTTTTCCAGAATGTCATATAGTTGAAATCATACAACATGAGCCTTTTCATACTGACTTCTTTCACTTAGTAGTATGCATTTAAGATTCCTCCATGTCTTTTCATAGCTGAATAGCTCATTTCTTTTTAACACTGACTAATATTCCATTGTCAGGATGTACCACAGTTTATTCATTCTCCCATAGAAGGACATTGTAGTTGCTTCCAAGTTTTGGCAATTATGAATAAAGCTGCTATAAACATCTGTGTGCAGGTTTTGGTCCACATAAGCTTGCAATTCATTTGGGTAAACACCAGGGTGAGTGATTTTTGGACTATATGTTAAGAAACTGCCTCCCAAAGTGACTGTTCCATTTTGCATTCCCACCAGCAATGAGTGAGAATTCCTGTTGCTTTGCACCCTCACAAGCATTTGAGTTGTCAGTGTTTTAAATTTTGGCCACCCTAATAGGTGTGCTGTGGAGAAGGCAATGGCACCCCACTGCAGTGCTACTGCCTGGAAAATCCCATGGACGGAGGAGCCTGGTGGGCTGCAGTCCATGGGGTCGCTAAGAGTCGGATACAACTGAGTGACTTCACTTTCACTTTTCACTTTCATGCATTGGAGAAGGAAATGGCAACCCACTCCAGTGTTCTTGCCTGGAGAATCCCAGAGACGGGGGAGCCTGGTGGGCTGCTGTCTATGGGGTCGCACAGAGTCGGACACAACTGAAGTGACTTAGCAGCAATAGGTGTGCTGAGGCCAAAGAATTGATGCTTTTGAACTGTGGTGTTGGAGAAGACTCTTGAGAGTCCCTTGGAGTGCAAGGAGATCCAACCAGTCAATCCTAAAGGAAATCAATCCTGACTATTCATTAGAAGGACTGATGGTGAAACTGAAGCTTCAATATTTTTTCCACCTGACGCAAAGGGTCAACTCATTAGAAAAGACCCTGATAATGGGAAAGATTGAAGGCAGGAGGAGAAGGATATGACAGAGGATGCGGTGGTTGGATGGCATCATTGATTCAATGGACATGAGTTTCAGCAAGCTCTGGGAGATGGTAAAGGACAGGGAAGCCTGGCGTGCTGCAGTCCATGGGGTCATGAAGGGTCAGACAAGACTGAGTGACTGAATTGAACTGAATAGGTGTGCAATGGTATCTCATTGTTATTTTAATTTGCAGTTTCCTAATGACATGTAAAGCCAAGCATCTTTTCATATGCTTATTTGCCATCTGTATATCATCTTTTGTGAGGTGGCTATTATAGTCTTTTGCCTGTTTTAAAATCATGTTTATTTTCTTATTGTTGAGTTTTAAGAGTTGTTTGTATATTTTGGGCAACAGTACTTTTTCAGATACATCTTTTGCAAATATTTTCTCCTAGTCTATGACTTGCCTTTTCATTCTCCTAACAATGTCTTTTGCATAGCTGAAGTTTATAATTTTAATGAAGTGACGTTTACCAATTCTTTCTTTCAGGGGCATATATTTTTAAATGGGGCTATTATCTCCTGATTAACTTTTCTTACAGGTGTGTGACAAGTATAGTGTAACAGTGTTTTGTTTTGTTTTTTCCTTAAGACACATGGTGGGGGTGGGTGTTTCTGCTCTCTCAAAGTCCAGCATGGTTCTTTGTCTTATTTTCATCACTAAAAGATGACGTGTTGTCTTCCAGGTATAACTTGCAAGGATCAACCTGACTTGCTCTTTTCTTTCTGTCACAGATATTAGCAACATCCCATAGAGTGGATGTTGCATTAGCCTGGATCCTGGAGTGAGGAGACTCAAACAGAGCCTCTAGGCCATCTGCAGTGGACGCATCACACGACCAAGAGGTCAACTCTTGTCACTTTAGACCACTGAGAATTTCAGGATGTTTCTTACTTCAACATAACCCAACAGGGCTTCCTTGGTGGCTCAGTGGTGAAGAATCCGCCTACTAGTTCAGGTGACATGGATTTGATCCCTGGGTTAGCAAGATGCCCTGGAGAAGGGAATGGCAATCTGCTCCAGTATTCTTGCCTGGAAAACTCCATGGACAAAGGAGTCTGGTGGGCTACAGTCCATGGAGTTGTGAAAGAGCTGGACATGACTTGGTGGCTCCACAACAACAACAACCACAATGACCCAACCCATCCAGCTGTCTACAAAATTCAGAAAGATAGGATAACTTTAAAGGATCTTACCTGCTGTGAAATGAAGGAGTGAGACTGAGTTCCAAGGTGGCCCATGTTGAGTGGACCCACAATGACTGAGGATCTGCAGCATCTCCCACTCCTGACACAGGATGAGGAGTGGAAGGGAAAAGAGAGGCACCAGAGTCCTCCAGGGCACTGTCTCTGGGTGCTGGTGGGCCATCTCATTGTACGGATAATAATGATTTCTATGCATGGTCTACAGTCTCACTGTTTAGGAAATAATGTTGCATGGAAATAAACTGGAGCCAAGAGGAAAGAGCAGCAGAATTTCTACTTTCTTCCAGCTTTAGGATGGAATGCTTATCATCTCAAAGAGGCTCTTACAAGTCCAATGAAGTGGAAAACAGAGAACCATGGCTTGAATCCATCCCTCCTATGCTTCAGGTTCCAAGAAGCTTATTGTAGGGCAGGTGCATTGCTGAGAGGAAGACAATGGGTAGAGACAGCATGTTTATTAAACATATACTATGTGCCAGGCTCACACTCAACTTTATATATAAGTGTTAGCTCTTGTGTCTTAATGCTAACACTCTCACTTCTAAAAAAAAAAAAAAAACACACAAAACAAAACAAAAAACAGGAGCCCCAAACCAGTTCAACCCTTGTTAAAGGTTTTACCTAGTAAATGATAGAGCAGGAATTAAACTCAAGACTGGGTGACTCTAATTCCTGAGCTCTTTGCATGACCCATTCTTCCTCCCGCATGAGTTGTTCAGTTGAGTCTAAAAAGCAAGGAGGCTAACGTGGCATTGTTTTGATGCTCGAGTTTGCCTCCCTGGATCTAAATGCTGAACATGGGCGACAGCATTGGAACAGACCTCCAGATGTCACAGAGAAGCTGAAGCGTGATCGAGAGGTTGACAAATACAAACTTGATGGTGGTTTGACTATACCGTGTCAAGTTCCCTTCCAGGACCTCTCTGGACCATGATGGCTGGTGAACTACCAATCAAAGGTAAGACCAACTCTTCTATTTGTTGAGGGGCTCTGGGTGATGGTGTTATTCAACAAAAAAGGCACTAGACTAAACTGTACTCACTCATAAAGATAATCATACAAACTTCTGCTAGATTTCTTGGACAACGTGCCAGCAAGCATTCTTCAGGGTCAGGATTGTTCAACAAAGTGTTGCCTGATTTAAAAAAAAAAAAAAAGATAATAAAACTGAAAGGGGAAAAAAGGGCCCGCTGATAGTAAATTCATTTGTCAGGCCAATAAACAAATCCATTAAAACAAAATAACAACAGCAACCACCAGACTCCTCCTCAGAGTGACTCTTTAGTTCTCAGCAACTGCGTAAACGCTCATCAGTTAAGCTGAGGGCTGAGAGATAGAAACCAACAACCGCACACAGAAACCTTTTGGAAGAGCTTAAAGATTTAGCAATGGCCCTTCTCCAATTTTCCATCTTTTATTTAACTCCTTTGAACTCCCACTAATTTCCAGGCAACACTTTGGAATTCCATTTTTAGCTCTGCCTTTTGAGTTATTATTTTTTTCCCCCGGGTGTACAAATCTGTGTATGGAAATGGCCTCTTCACTTCATGAAATTTTTTCTTCTTGATTATTGACTAATGTTCACTGCCAGGACCATTTAAAATTAAAGACTGATTTGAAGAAGAAAAGAAAGTGATCTATAACCTCATCACTCAGAGGCAATCACTGTTAAGGTTTCAGGGTATGTCCAGCCAGGATTTTTTCTAAATGTGCATATACTTTTCTTTTTCTTTTCTTTCTTTTTTTTTTTTTTTTAACATAGCTGAGAGCATGGTGTTCTGACAGTCTCCAGGAAGGAGAGCTCTCAGGAGCACAGACTTTGCATCAGGTGGGCTCACGGCCATGCCTTAGCGCATCACTTAATGATTTGTGGGGCACAGGGCAAATCAGCGCTAAGACTTTGTTTCCTCAGTACTTCATTGGGGAATGATACTCAGGCAACTGCTTTCAGATCTTTTGAGGAGTAAATGATGCAAAGACCTAAGGCTTTTCAAGAAGTACCTGACACCTGCTGGACACTTATAATAATAAATGTTAGCTGTTATCACTATTCGCCTCGTATCATACACATTTTCCATGTTACTAAATTTTTTCTCCATCATGATTTTAATGGCTGCATGAAATTATATGGGTATACTAGAATTTAATTATTCCTCTCTTATTGAATATCTTTTCAATTTTTGTGAGTTCTGTACTTTATGTTGCCTTGAAAATCTTAATAGATGGATTTGTGTGTGTGTGTGTGATACAATTTATTTGGGTCTCAGGATTGTTTCCTATAAGCGGAATAATGAAGTGGGAAGAATTTAACAATTTTCAAGGTTATTAGTACATATTAAAGAGTTACACCTGTATGCTCTCTTACCACAACTATGTCAGTGTGACCCCTTCACTGTCAAGGTCAGCCTCAAGTGTCATCATGAAATGTTATTAATTTTTCTCATTTTAAAATCCCGTTATATTAAATCATCTTTGCATTTTATTTTGAGTGTTCCAGAGGAGGTGGTATTTAATTTGCAATCACATTTATTTATATGAATCTTTGTATTAATTGCTTTTGGTGCACACCATCCAGTCTTTTGTACTCTTATTTCCCATGCTTGGGCTCACTCTTTGTCATTCAGTTAGACTACATGGTCAAACTGTTATAATGGTATGAGTTCTTAAGCTTTTTGTCACTTCCACATGTAAAAGACAACTGGGCATAAAATTCTTGGTTTAAAACCACCCAACATGATTTATCTCTCAGATGCCAAATCATCTAACAGAAAATGAATAAGCAAATACTTGTGTTTTCTTCTCAAGAACTCCAGAACCCATAGAATTCTAGAATAAGGCTCTCCAGTAGGACTCTCTAGAGGGGCAAAAATGTTTATTGTCTGCACTATCCAGCATGGCAGCCACCAGCCTCCGTCAGCAACAAGGAACTGAATTTGAATTGTTTCGAGTCACTTTGAATGTAAATATTTGCATGTGGCTAGTGGAAGCTTATGGCTTCCGTGTTGCACTACCCGATTATAGAAATACAGAGCAGAAAGAAATCAGGACTCATACCAATTTCGCTGCCATGAACACAGCACCTTACCTTTCCAGGTCTCCATTTCCCCATCAATGAAATGATACCACTTTCTGAGGACTATATAATAGCGTCATGTTAAAGCTTAGACCAGAGTCTTAACATCACTCTCAGCATGGATTCCTGTGTGTTATAATGCATGTGAATAGTTTAAACTTTGAGCTATGATGCCAAAGATGGTTAATTAGATTAATTCTCTCCCATTCCCCCCACCCCCACCCCGGTTTCTATTGCCTTTTAGCTAATCGCTTTGGTTTACCTAACAAACCTACATAAAATGACATTCTTAGTTATTCCTTATTTCTATTTCCTGCTGTTTCTTTCCTTATCACTGCCTCCAATCCTGTTAAATGTTTATGCCATTGTACATTTATCTGTTCCTCCACTAGGAGGTCAACTGGGAGGAATCAGGGACTTTGCTTATCACTGTGTTCTCACTGTGTATAAAGAACTCTGGGCATGATTGGTGCTCATTTTGACTTTGTTGAGTGAGCAGATGAGTGAAAGAAGTCTATTAATCAAGCTCAACTGTGGAAAGTTTGCCATAGGTGAAAGTGGGGAGGAGGGGTCTCCTTGACCCAGTCACACAGAGATTGAGGTTTCAGTTAACAATTGGGGTTCAATTTGAGATTTTATCTTCCTGAGCTCTGTGCTGTTGGATAGGCATGTTGTCACACAGAGACATTTGATTTCTCCCCAATCAACTGTCCACCCAGAGAACAGCTCTACTCTTACTGTGTTTTCACTACTCCCACTACCCTCAAGTCAACCTTCCAAGAAGGTTGATGGGTTCATCTAAGTGGATGACTGAGGCCCAGCCCAGGAAGACCTTTCATTCCCTGAAAATCATCCTCAGCTTTAAGTGAATCTGTAAAAGGGGGAAGTCATCTCCAAGCCATAGTATGAACATAAGGATATCAATGAGGTAACCTCCAATATCCTCCAATATCCCTGTCAAAGAAAAGCCTCCAATATCCCTGTCAACATGCACTGCCTTCTTTCTCCTCCATTTTTAACCCTGAAAGCTATACTCATGTAAGTGGGAGAGCCATGCTCCAAATCCAGATTTTCTATCTCAAAACGCTGTGCTCTTTTGATCCCACTGGGCTGCATGATTAACATAACTGAGTTGAGGGGAGAGTGGGAGTAGAGTAACAGTTGATGGCATTCATGTTCATGGGCTTGCCCAAGCCAAGTCTTCCAAAGCCTGTCCAGCTTGCATGGGTGCATCTAGGCCCAGTGATCCCAACTAGGCAGGTTGTGGTCAGCCTGACCCAGCACCTTGCCCCATCGATTCCAAGAGTCTATAAATGCCAAGGAGCCCTGACAATGAAGCCCTTCACAATGGAGTGCCTGCACTTTATTGAGAAAAGCCAATCCCCTCCCATCTGTCATTTGGCACTTAGCACTGTAGTTATTCTAGATGAGTGAACACTTGTGTTATATTTTCCAATAGCAAAACTGGGGTCACCGGGGTGCCTGCTGTTTTAGCCAAATCCAGATGGGGTTTTCCTATAAACAAGTGTGCATGGAATATTTATGCCGCCCGTGGCACCTGACGCCTTAATACTTAGGCCTTCTATGTAGTAGCCACTCTTCCTATAAGTCACTTTAACACCTAAGTAAATATTTTAATATAGCCATGTCACTGTTTATTATAGAATGGCTTGGGCCCAGATCTTGCCTAATGCTTGGTTAAAAAGTCAGTTTATACCATCCTTTAAAGTGAATCAAAGAATGCATAAACGCCACTCTTTTGTTACTCAGAACTTTGTTTACTTTACTTTTCTGTAAACCTTGTGAAATGCTTGCTTACAGAAAGCTGACAGACGCCAGGTTTGCTCATTAACTGGAGGTGTTTTCCAAGTCAGGAAGGTGAGGTGTGAGCGTGGGAGGCGGGCTTTCTTCTCCGAGACCATCTCCCGATGTCCACTGCCCAGGGAACTGCCGCTCTGGCCCAGAGATCTTGACCCGGAGCTATCAGGCAGAGTGTGAGATTGAGAAACACGAAATCCAAGACGTGGCTCCTAAATCAAGCCTGCTCTCATCCTCAGAGCAAAATAAAAAAAGGCCATTTGGGCCACTGTGTAGATGAGACTTGCTTCTTAGTGCCTGTAGGCAACATGATTGTAATTTAATAGCCTGTGTTGCTGATCACTAGACCCACCTGTGCTTTCCCATGTCACCCACTTAAGGCCCTTACCTGAAAACAGGAGGATGCTATTTGAGGTGAAAGATTTTAATTCTGTCTTCCCAGCCGTGTCTCCCCACCCCCCCTTCTTTATGTACAGTTGCCTCTTTAATTCTGCATCATTTTTCCTCTATTGTTTTTCTGTTTTCACCTCAGCCTCTTTTCTCCTGTTGGCTGTTGATCTCGTTACATACATAGAAGCTTGGTGTCCTCATTGCATTTGAAGCTGGAGAGATGGCATATTGGTGGCAGAGGTATCAGTCCCAGCTGCAAAGTCAAGTTTAACTCAGGAAGCTTACATTGCAAGGCCTCTACTTAGAGTGGCCCTTTCCACCATCCTGGAGGAGGCCCTGGACGCGTGTTCACATTCTTATATGTATTTCTAAAACTTGCATCTGTACAATATTTCAATGACAATTACTTACAACAAACTATCTCTTTCCACACCTTTCTTCCATCATACTTCACCTCCTATGAATGACAAGAGCATGGCCATAGGGTTTGGAGGTCTAAGGGGGGAGTTCCTTTCATTTTAACCTCACAGCCTGTGTCTCTGTGTTTGGCATGAGTTAGGCCACTGCTTAACTGTCCAGCTACAGCAATGGCTTCTAGGGGACCCTGCGGGCGACTGTGCCAACTGCTCTTGAAGGAGACAGCACTGGTAGATCACCTCATACCAGAACATGTCACCTAGAACGAGAGGATATAGATGTATGCAACCAAAGCTGCTCTATCTTAACAGTGTAAAAAGAAAGAAATAAAGATTTCCCAAATTCACAATAATCCTAACAATTTACATGCTATTCCCAAGTGTTCCTGGGAAACTGAAAGAAGCTTTCAGTTGTCATTAACTGAGAAGGTGATCAAAGAAGGTACCGACAAGAAATGTAGTGAAAGTATTACAGAATCATGTTGAGCAATTAATTCTTACAATACTATGCAATTTTTTGTCTCTTCGTGATATTTATTCTCATTTTTTAAATTTATTTTTTATTGAAGGATAATTGCTTTACACATTTTTTTAAATTTATAATTTATTTTCTCATTCTAAACAGAATCTCATGTGTGCATGCATGCATGCTCTCAATTGTGTCTAGTTTTGTCTTCTTTTACCCAAAGAAGCTGAAAACATTATACAAGTTCAAGCCCCCCAGAAAGCCTAGATCTACCCCAGTGTCAATGGCCAAGTTCTTCCATCTCTGAGTCCGAGGCCACATTTGTGGGATGTCTGAGTCCAGATCATTTCAGGTAGGCTTGGTTTTATAAAGCAAAGCTAAATCACACCACACAATGAGCCCTGCACAAGTTTTTCTCAATCTTGCTCCATCTGTCTTATAGTAAACCCAATTCTTCCTATACGTTGGCATTAAATTCTACAGCTTCTTTCTGTGTCCACATTACTTTGAGGTTTTCTCTTGTAATTTTAGTGAGAATCTGATAAAAAATGCAGGAGAGGATGTTACTTAGATATTTCTAAAGCCAGAAGACTCAGTATACTGAACTCTTTGTTGGTATATGTTCAGACACCTTCCAAAACTGTGTCCTATGTCTGGGAGTAACAGTGTTTCATAGGAAGGTGTTTTCCATTTTAACATCTCTGAAATTGGAATGTATATTACAATAGACAACATCATATCACTGCTATCAGACCCAGGTCATGACACAGCTCTCACAGTCTGGTGATGGTGGTTTTAGTCGTTAAGTCTGACTCTGGAGACCTCATGGACTGTAGCCCACCAGGCTCCTCTCTACATGGGATTTTCCAGGCAGAATAATGGAATAGGTCGCCATTTCCTTTTCCAAGGGATATTTGGGACCCAGAAATCAAACCCAGGTCCCCTGCATTGCAGGTGGATTCTTTACCAACTGAGCTATGAGAGAAGCCTCTCTCATAGCCTGCATGCACAAACTTGGCCAAAACTCCTGTGCTGTCATCCATCTAAATGAGTTAGCGGCATGTTTGCTGATGTTACCCATGTCTAATTTAATGATTTTTAAAAATATCTTCAGAAAGACTACGTTATGATTTGGCTTTAATGAAGTTTTTTTATAGGACCAAAGGCACAGCAGTTGGGGCATATATACACTGGGTGTTAAAGAAGCAGATGCTTATGGTCAGAGAAATGGGTACCATTCCATCTTTTCTCTCAAAACAACAGTCAGGCTTTGTGGAACCTAAGGAAAGAACATGGAGTAGATGATGCTTCGTGTAAGCTAAACAATGCAACTGAAGGCAGGAGAAATTACCAAGTCCTCCAAGAGAGGTGAAAAGTTTCTAAGCCCTGTGAGGCTGGTGGCTTATTATGTCCTTCATGACTCCCGTGGAGATATCAAACACCATCATCTTATTGCCAGTGGGTTTTCAATTTTATTTATTGGTAAATAAATAAATTCACTGGCATGTGAACCAGTGGTGCCTTCCTGGTGGCTCACATGGTAAACAATCTGCCTGCAGTGCAAGAGAGCCAGGTTTGATCCCTGGGTAGGGAAGATCCCTGGAGAAGGGAATGACTACTCACTCCAGTATTCTTGCCTGGAGAATTCCATGGACAGAAGAGCCTGGTGGGCTGCAGTCTATGGGGTCACAACAAATGGGACACGACTGGGCAACTAACACAAATGACAGGCGTTAGGATGGGCATGGATGATGACAGCTTAGCCATCCATGGTCCAGGGCAAAGAAGCTGAGGATACAGGAGTGGAGAGAAGCTTCAGGTCAGGCTCCTCCTCCCCAACACCTCGGGGTCTTTCCATCTCAAACACACAAGGGGCTTGGAAGGCACCTGGGCTTCCTTTTTCACTTATCTGAGATTCAATCTCCTTTTTAGGAGGAAAGGTGCACTCGTCCCGAGCACTGGGCTCTCTACTGCTCCCGCTCCTCTCCTCTCCTCCGGGACCCACGGGGCTCTGATGTTCAGGAAAGTACCCTGTGGTTGTCTCCGTGTTTAATCCCCTTTATCTTCAGTTCTTGGACCCTAGCGATAAACGTTTCATTCACACGGAAAGTGAGTTCTAAAGACAGAGAAGTTTATAGTTGGGCAGGTGGCAAAGAACCACATCTCCATTCGGCTTTATTGCTTCCTTTTATGTAGAACCGTGGTCTCTGGGCTTCTCAAAAATGCTTGACGCTTATCCTCTTTGGCTAGTTCAAAGCTGTTTAAGCAGGCAGAACAGTTATTTAACGATGTGATGTTCAAAGTGGTTTCCTCACAGATGTTCTCAGAGGAAATCTCAGAATGACCTTCATCTCAAAATTCTGCTGCTGACCTCCAAGTTGAGCTTTAAGATATGCTGAACAGCGGAAGGTCTGCCTGCCCATCTTCTCCCTCTCTCATTGGCCACATTGCTTTTCTCTACCTTTCTTTCCTTATTTCCCTCTTCCTGCCCTCCTGCCTCTTTCTGGAAACTGAAAGCTCTATTTGGAGGGAGTGCACCTGTGAAATGGACAGAGAAGGAAGCAGAAATGTTTCGACTCAGAATGAGAAAGTGTGTGTGCGTCTCTAGATAAGATGTTTTGTAATGGGAGTAAATGCCTATGTACACTTACTGTTTAATAAAAACAATACATATTAAATATATAAATTATTATATAATATAAACATAGTGTTTATAAATTATAAATGTATTTATCATTAAAAACTCATGCAGGGGGAATGTATACACATTTTCATTATATATAATGAGAATAGATATATACATTCTAACATGTGTTTATATATATATGTAGAGAAAGAATATATATGTAGAGAGAACGTGTAGAGATAATATGTATATATATGTAATACATATAATACACTCTTGTGTAAATGAGAATATATATACATTTTCCCTCTGAATAAGAATTTAATACCAGCTTGACATAATCACCATTTTGGTCATGAATCCTGGGTTCACATTTCTCCAGCAAGTGGTGTAGAAGAAGTTTAGGATAGTCATCTCGTGTACAGTTAATCTGCTCATTGTGTAACTTGTAAACTGCCTGCTATCCCCCAGTCCTTCCAGGGCCTTAATCCACAGCAGAGAGCTGGCCAGGCAGCCTGGCTCGCCCCTCCCCTGTGGCACCCTTGTAGGACAACTCCCTCTAAGCCCAGAGAACGTGTTACTTGGCATAAAGCAGATGCCTCCTTCCAGCTAAACCGTCCTCAAGACGTGCTGCCAAACAAGATCATCAAGTTCTTTCATCACTGTTTCAGGCGCGGAGGGACAGGCTGGGGCCTGGCCAGGGGCAAAGAAGGACAGCTGAGCTCGGCTCTGGGGGCCTCTTCTGAACCGAGGGAGTGCTGGGGCCCCTGCTTTCCTCCTCTTCCCGTGTCCTCCCTTTGTGTCTCCTCTAGCTTTTCAGGATCTTTCTCCTCCTGCACCTGCCCTCATCCTAGCTCTCGGCAGACTCTTCTGTGTGTGTAAGAATTCGCCAATCTTTCGTAAGAACCCTTCCCGCCCCCTCCTCGTCCCCGCACTCATCTCCCCATTTCAGCATCTCTGCCCCGGGTCCCATCCCTGCATGTGGAACCAGGTATGCTGCTCTCTGGACAAAGGCATTAAGGTGTTCGGTGTGTTACCCTCCCAGGTGAGGAGTGTCTGGTTTTCCATAGAGAACATGTGAACCATTTTTCAATCTTAATTCCCTTGAGCCATACCACATGCCAACCTCTACCTCAACCATGGTTAAAATCGTGACCCAAGACCTGAGAGCTGTGGCTTCGGCTGAGCTCTCCAGCACAGCTCACTAGCTCCAGGATCCGAGGCAGTTTCATTCATTTGTTCATTCACTCCACCACAAAGTTTTGTGCATGAACTACCTGTGAATTTCTGTCCCAGCCACCATGGATACAAAGATTTGCAAAACAAAATACCTGCTCTCCTAGATCTTAAATTCCATGGGGAAGGTGGGCAATTCAACAAAATCTCATACAATTTTTCAATTCTCTAGGCATTTGCTTTTGCACAAGTTAAGTGTGAATAATAATGTTTCCTTCCTAGTGATGTTGTCGGCATTGGATAAGAATGCAATTATACTCTAATTAAAAAAATATCAGAAAAAAAGAACAAAGCAAAGAATGTAGCACAGTAACATTATAAATCAACTATACTTCAACTAGAAAAACAAAAGAATGTAACATCTTACATTTTGTAAATATTCAGCTGCATTAGCTAAATACAGTGATTTGTAGCAACATAGTCACTATTTGGTGATTATCATCTGCAGGGAGGGGTGCATAGCCCTGAAGGGACCTTTGAGGACTTGTGATAGCTATTGCTCTGTGTGTCCAGTACGTTTCCATTTCTCTTCCAATAATAGTCTGTCCCCACCTTTGCCATGTGATGTGGTCCAGTATTCCATCCTTCTAGCACCTGTGCTTAGTTGCCCAGTCATGTCTGACTCTTTGTGACCCTATGGACTGCAGCCTGCCAGGCTTCTCTGTCCATGAGGATCCTCCAGGCAGCAATACTAGAGTGAGTTGCCTTGCCCTCCTCCAGGGGATCTTCCCATCCCAGGGATTGAACCCAGATTACCATATTGCAGGTGGATTCTTTACTGACTGAGCCACCAGGGAAGCCAAGAATACTGGAGTAGATAGCCAATCCTTTCTCCAGGGGATCTTCCCGACCCGGGAATCGAACTGGGGTCTCCTGCATTGCAGGCAGATTCTAGCAGCTGGAATTGGCTCAAGAGTTGAGCACGTGACTCAGGCACAGCCAGTCTGAGTCCTCTCAGACCCACATGTTAACTGTGAGTGAAAGACGCTTTTTCCCTTCGGGGAATTCTGACTTGGGAGCTACTCAGAAGCCTGTCAGGTAGAGAACCCCTCTCTGCAGAAGAGAATGAGGTCAACCTGTGTGAAAAAAGCAATTGTGAGAAAAAGAGACATCATTAATAATATTGGAACTCCTTCCTGCACAAACATTTAATGCTTGCTAGTAACCCTTGAGGTAACTGCTGAACTTACCCATCCTCATTTTATTTATTTTTGGCCATGCTGCACAATTTTCAGGATCTTAGTTCCCTGACCAGGAATCAAACCCATGCTCAAGGGCATTGAAAGCCCTGAGTTCTAATCACTGAACTGCCAGGGAATCCCCAACCATCTCATAACATTTTTAAAGATGAAGAAACTGGGCACGGAAAGGTTCAGTAACTGTCCAGAGTCACATGGTTGCTAAGTAACAGGACCAGCTGCTGAACAGGAACTCTGGTCCCAGGATCTATGCACTCTGCCAGCGTCTCTCTTTCCTGGCCCTTCAGAGTCTGAGTTCCAAGCTCCAGATGTTGGTTCCCTCAGCCTTTCCTTTGATTTATGAGTAACAAGAAATCCCTTCCCAGGCACATAGGATCATCTGTATCTGCACTTGAACCATCTATATCTTTATCTATTCTTTTAATTTTACACATAGTTTTGTGGGGTTTTTCCAGTTGAGTCAATGCTTAGAGATAAGTGTGGGTAGTTGGAATCCATCTAGAATTACCTTCTAAATTGACTTTGACCTTCCTAGGACTATGACCTAGGACTGTCTGTCTGAGTTCCTTACATAGAAACTACCTTAGAACTGCAAGTCATCTGACGGGGTTTTATTACTTTGATCTTACTTAGCATTCTTGTCGGAGAAGGAAATGAACAGCCCACTCCAGTTTTCTTGCCTGGAAAATCTCATGGACAGAGGAGCCTCATGGGCTACAGTCCATGGGGGTCACAAGGAGTCAGACACAACAGAGCTACTAAGCATACACACTTAGTATTCATGTTATTTGTATAACATTGTTTGTAAACTGTATTAATATAAAATTTTCAATATGAATCATTACATGCAGGCTCATCAACTTGATCCATAGGTAAAATTGCATTTTTAACTTAAGAACTTGCACCCCTTCATGAGACTCTCCAGTGAAATGTCCCCTTCATGTTTGAACTGTATGAGAGTCTCAGTCCAAAGGGGTAACTTCTGCTGCTCAGTGAGAGGCATGGAGAACTCTAGAATTTTCTGATTGTTGTGTCATCCTACTAGAGAAACTCCACTGGAAACTGGTCTTGCCTAATTTGATGAGTCTCATACTTTGACCACCTGATGCAAAGAGCCAACTCATTGAAAAATACCCTAATGCTGGGAAAGATTGAGAGCAGGAGAAGGGGGCGACAAAGGATGAGATGGTTGAGTGGTATCACCAACTCAATGGACACAAGTTTGAGCAAACTCCAGGAGATAGTAGAGGACAGGGAAGCGTGGCACACTGTAGAGATAGGTTTGCAGAGTTGGACACGACTTAATGACTGAACAACAACAATCCCCTTTAGAATGGTAGCCTGCTAGTTTATATTGCTACACCAGCTGAAATGTTTTTTTCTTTCCATGTGTAAGTTCCCAAGATTCTGGTTTCTTTTAATTTATTGGGTATAATCCAGTCTTCACTCCCAAAGCCTTGATGTCATTGCTAAGGTAACTGGTTCCAAAGGGGCTTCATATTAGACCAGAATCAGACAGACATCCTCGGTCATTGGTGCCCTTTATGGCCAAGAGATCTTGGTTCATTCAATTTAGGGCTCCCAGAAGGAGGGGGGCCTGGTCATGAAATCTATTGCCCATTTGGAGATTCAAGCTAAGTGGAACTTGGGGAAACCTGGCAGCTATTATGGGGAAAGAAAACGTTTGTCATATCCCTGAAGATCAACATTAGTTAATCCCACTTACTTGGTCTGAAAGCGAAAGTACTTGGACTAAAAGAAATGTTCTGTGTTTGTACAAAGACACTGATGTTTAAAAAAAAAAAAAAACTGGCTTGGGACACAGTGAAAAGGAGGCTCATGTCCTTGAAGCTATAGGCTATGTAAGGGGCTCTGCCCATTGTTCACATTTCTAGGACCTGGGAAAAATAGACACCAATGTGTGCTCTGTGAGTCATACAAAATGAAGTTATTACAAAACAGAAATAGTCACTGATGTGGCAAACAGACATGATTATGGGGAGGGGATGAGGGAGGGATAACTTGAGAGATTGAGATTGACCCATACACACTACTCTACATAAAATAGATAGCCAAGAACCTGCTGTATAGCACAGGGAACTCTACTCAATGCTCTGTGATGACCTGCATGGAAGAAGAACATAAAAATGAGTGGGTATATGTGTAACTGATTCACTTTGCAGCACAGAAGAAACTAACACAACATTGTAAACCAACTATAATCCAACAAAAAATTAAGAAACTCTATGGATCACCTACAGAGAAGGAAACTTGTCCCTGTACCTGAGGGAAGAGTCATGGTGGATCAGAGGTGTCTGCTTCAGGAGAGCTGTGTGAAGATCCTCTGGCTAGGTTGAGAAGGGGTCTGTGTTTTTTAACAAGAGCGTGATGTGCCAAGCCCCACTCGTCCCTCCATTGCAGCTGCAGGATCAGAAGTGAATGAATAAGTGCCTCATCTGAAAGGAAGCCAGAGGACATGTGTTGCTAGGATGAACTTCAAGGTAGACCAATGGGAAGTTCTCCATGCATTCATGATGTTTTCACTATGCAGAAGTGACTTGCTGCTAACCGATTTGAACATTTAAAAAGCTGTAAAGTGGTCTCAGTGAATGAAAAGGAGTCTCCTCCAGCATTCACAGTGATTTCAAAGGCCTGTCCGTAGACCACTACTAATCACTCAACACTGGGCTTTCTGTACAAAAAAAAAGAAAAAGAAAACCTTGTATAAAAATGCAGACTTAGTACTTAGGGTGACAGCAGCACAAAGTTTACACAGAACATGCTGCTCATGACTCTTAACATGAGGAAGATTCTGTGGTCTCAGCGATCTGTGTATCCCAAGGCAAAGAGAGCGAGCAAACAATACAGCCCAGCAAATTCAGACATATGTCACAGGCACATATTTATAATCTGAAAGACGTTTTTGTTTATTTTTGCTTTTATTACCATTATTCTGGGAGATGGATGGGAAGAGATGCTACTGTGATTTATGTCAGAGAGTGCTCAGCCTATCTTTTCCTCTAGGAGTTTTACAGCATCTGGGCTCACATTTAGCTCTTTAATCCATTTTAAGCTTATTTTTGTGTATGGAGTTAATGAATGATATAATTTTGTTGTTTTACATGTGACCGTCCCATTTTCCCAGCACCATTCGTTGAAGAGACTGTGAAAGACATTTTCAAATTTGTGATAAGACATTCCATTTGAAAGTATGAAGCTTTTTATAAGAATTGGGTCAAATAGAAGGGCAGAAAGTTGCATTCTTTGGTTTTAAAAGGCATAGTTATTCACTTGCTTATTTAAACATTATTAAGCAGCAACTAAGCTCAACTCACTTTGCCAAATGCTAGGATTAGCAATGGAATACTATTCAGCCATAAAAAAGAATGAAATCATGCCATTCGCAGCAGCGTCAGTGCAACTGGACATTATCACACTAAGCGCAGTATGTCAGAAAGTGACAAAGACCATATGAAATCACTTATATGTGGAGTCTAAAATAGGGCACAAAATGAACCTATCTAGGAAACAGAAATAGAACCATGGAAGTAGAGAAGAGATTTGTGGTGGTCAAGGGGGTGAGAGGCTGGGGTTAGCAGATGTAAGCTTTTATGTATGGAATGGGTAAACAACATGATACTGTTGGACTTGTTTGCAGGGCAGGAAGAGACAAATGTAGAGAGCAGACCTAGGGCAGGGCAGCCCAGCGGAGGCTGGGACACACTGGGAGATCAGGGTTGAGCTGTGTACAATACCATGTGTGAAGTGGACAGCTAGAGGGAAGCTGCTGTACAACACAGGGAGCTCAGCTCGGTGCTCTGGGATGACCGAGAGGGGTGAGATGGGGGGGTGGGATGGATGCTCAAGAGGTCTATATGTATACTTATAGTGGATTCATGCTGTTGTATAGCAGAAATTAACACAACTTTATAAAGCAATTATCTTGAAGGATTAGTTGAAGCTAATTTTTTTTAAGGTCCTACTGTAGAGCACAGGGGACTATATTCAATATCCTGTGACAAACCATAGTGGAAAGAATATTTTTAAAAAGTGCATATATACATATGTAACGAAATCACTTGGCTATACAGCAATAATTAACACATTATAAATCAACTATACTTCAGTTAAAAAAATAATTTTAAAAATTGGCTTTTACCACTAAACAAAAACCAAATGGAAGAGATTTTCATAGGCAGAGCATTCTAATGGGAAGTCATCTGGCAAAAGAATAAAGAAAGAAGTAAAATTGTTGTTGAAATACATTGTGAATTGCATGGCTAGACCAAGGCGGTACAAATACAATTTTAAAACGGGCACAGACGCCAAGTATTATCATGATGGAAGCAACTCTTCGTGCAGCTGATGAACATTAGATTTCATTTAAAAACACTGAATACCTAATACATTTCCTCCCATTTTTAGTCATGGCAAAGTATATGTAAGATGGGGTTTCCCTGGTGGCTCAATGGTAAAGAATCTGCCTGAAATGCAGAAGACACAGGAGATGTGGGTTCAATCCCTGGGTTGGGAAGATCCCCTGAGGGAGGGAATGGCAACTCCCTCCAGTATTCTTGCCGGGAAAATCCCATGGTCAGAGAGCTTGGTGGGCTATGGTCCAAAGGGTCACAAAGAGTCGGACACAACTCAGCTACTGAGCACAAGGACGCACAGACATACGATGTGTCACTTAGTTATGCTGAGCTGTGCGCTCAGTGGTGTCAGAGATTCCTGTTCTTGTGACCATCTCCAGAACTCCTTTCATCTTGCAAAACAAATTCGGTCTCCTTTAAATAATAACTCTCCATTCCCTTTTCTCCTAAATCCCTGGGAACCACCATCCTACGTTCTGTCTCTAGGAATTTGAGTAGTTAAAGTATTGTATCTAACTGGAATAATACCATTTGTCTTTTGTGACTGGCCTATTTCACTGAGAATATTGTCCTCAAGGTTCATCCATAGTAGCAGTCATAGATGTCAGAATTTCTTTCCTTTTTTAAGACTGAATAACACTCCATTGTATGTACAGACCACATTGTCCTTTATCCATCCATCAGCGGACACTTGGGTTGTTGCCATGTTTTAGCTATTGTAAATGAGGCTGCTATGAGTATCGGTGTACAAATATCTCTGAGAACCTGCTTTCAGTTTTGTTTGCATTTATACCCAGAAGTAGGATTTCTAGATAACACGGTCTATCTAGTTTTTAAGTTGAGGGGGAACTACCATAATGTTTTCCACAGTGGCTGTGCCATTCTACATTTCTACCAGGGGTGCACAAGAGCTCCACGTGTGCATGTGTGCTCAGTCGTGTTGGACTCATTTGTGACCCCAGCGACTATAGCCCACCAGGCTCCTCTGTCCATGAGATTTTCCAGGCAAGAACACTGGAGTGGGCTGCCATGCCCTTCTCCAGGGGACCTTCCTGACCCAGGGATCAAAGCTGCATCTCTTACTTCTCCTGCTCTGGCAGGTGGGTTCTTTACCAGCTGAGTCACCAGGGGAGTCCCACAAGGGCTCCAACCAAATGCATTTTGAACTGTGTTGCTAACAATAAGGATACAAAGTTTGTAGCAAGTAATTAATCTTACAAATACATATTAAGCAATAGCACACTGAAGATTCTGTCCTAAGCATTGCCTAGCACACCAGAACCTCTTTTAACAAGGAGAAAGTAATTGTCAATATGGAAGTCATGAATAATTTTGGAAAAATAGCCATTGTGTACTCAAAACCCTAATACTGTACAAAATGATGTATTTCTTCATTTATAATATAAGCCAAGAAACATTGATTTTGAAAGTTGAAGGGGAAAATGGATGGAATTCTTCTTGGGTACACAGGGCAAACCTTTTTAAACATTTAATCACATATTTTTATTTATAGTTCACCTTGTTCTAGAAAGGTTTTGAGAAAATTTGCAAGAATACATGTACAGAAATAAAGACTAGAAATAAAAATAGAAAATTAGAGCCATGGAAATAAGGACACAAAGATGCCAAACATAAGTTAACCCGTGTGTTCTAGTGATACTTTGAATTTAGGTGTTCTTTTTGCTGATAAAAAAAAGAAGCCATAATTTGTTACTTGGTTGCTATTACTGGATATCAGAGGAACATTGACTTCTAAAACTCTGTTGCTCAAAATGTGGTTCTTGGACCAGCAGCAATGGCATCAATGGGGAGATTGTTAGAAATGAAAAATATCAAGGTCCCAAAACCTACTGGAAGAGAATTTTCATTTTTAAAAGATCCCAGTTGGTTCATGTAAACATTTGAGTTTGAGGAGTCCTATTCTAAAAGTCCTATTCTAAAAAAGTAGAGACATCAATTTGCCAACAAAGATTGGTATAATCAAAGCTAAGGTTTTTCCAGTTGTAATGCACAATATGAGTGTTGGACCATAAAGAAGGCTGAGCACCGAAGAACTGATGTTTTTGAACTGTGCTGGAGAAGACTCTTGAGAGTCCCTTGGACTGCAAGGAAATTCCAGTCAATCCTAAAGGCAATCAACCCTGAATATTCACTGAAAGGACTGATGCTGAAGCTGAAGCTCCAATACTTTGGCCACCTGGTGTGAAGAGCCTACTCATTGGAAAAGATCCTGATGCTGGGAAAGAGTGAAGGCAAAAGGATAAGGAGGTGGCAGAGGATGAGATGGTTAGACAGCGTCACTGACTCAATCGACATGAATTTGAGCAAACTCCAGAAGACAGTTGAAAACAGAGGAGCCTGGTGTGCTACAGTCCATGGGATCCAAAGAGTTAGACATGACGGAGCAAATGAGCAGCCAGAAATTGATAGAAGCTGAAGAAACCCTGACAGCCAGGACCTCCGAATGTGACTGTAATTGGAAGTAGGGCCTTTAAAGAGGTGAGTGAGGTTAAAATGAAGTCATTAGGGTGAGTCCTGCTCTGATCTGACTGGGATGTCCTCATAAGATGAGGAAGTCTGGACACACAGAGGAAAGCCTACATGAGGACAGTGAGAAGGCAGCATCCTGCAAGCCAAGGAGAGGGGCCCCAGGAGAAACCGAACCCGCCAACACCTTAATCTGAGGCTTCTAGTCTCCAGAATTGCAGAAAAATTGATTGCTGAAGCTATCCAGTCTCTGGTATTTTGTTACGGTACCCCTAGCAAACACATACAGACAAGAGGCGTTTCAACAAAGAGCATACAGAAAGCAGAAAAGCATATGAAAAGGTGTCCACATGACTAGCCACTAGGGAAACGTGGGCTAAAACCATGAAACAACACCACCTGTTACAACAGCTAAAAGAAAAAGTAGTGACAACACAAAATGCTGGTGAACATGTGGAGGATCTGGATCTCTTCCTCGCTGCTGGTGGGAATGTAACATATGACAGCTGCTGGACAATCTGGCTGGCTCTCATCAGAGTAAACATACACTTAGCATGCAGCCCAGCCATCTTACTCCTGGACATTCATCCCAGAGAAATAAAAGCTTCACTCAAGGACCTGTACACTAATGTTCATAGCAGCTTTATTCATAAAATCCAAAAATGTCCTTCAACAAGGCTATGGTTAACGAAACTGTGGTACATTTAAATAATGGAATACTAGTCAGTGATAGAAAGAAGGAAAACAGGGACTTCCCTGGTGGTCTGGTGGCTGAGACTCTGCGCTCCTAATGCAAGGGCCCCAGGTTCAATCCTTAGTCAAGGAACTAGATCCCACATCCCACGATGAAGATTGAAGATCCAGAGAGCTGCAACTAAGACCTGGAGCAGCCAAGTAAATATTTTTTAAAAGAAGAAAGGAACGTTTTAAATGCATCTCAATAAGCTTGTGCTTACTGAGAAATGCCAGTCTTAAAAGGTGGCATACATTTCGTTTATGAAGCATTCTCTAAAGGACAAAACTATAAAAACGAGCATACATGTGATTTCAAAGAAATTGAGCAGGGACTGGGTGGGGCCCGCAAGGGGCAACGTGAGGCAGTTCCTTTGTGGTGACTGAACTGTCCTGTGCACTGATTATGATGGTGATCACACAAATCTGCACATGGGATCCCACCACATAGACACACATGTGTGAGTGCAGGTAGAAGCTGGCAGTAACTGAATAACATCTGTAGTCCAGCTAATAGTGTTACACCAGTGTCAGTTTCCTGGTTTCAATATTGTACTGTCAGCTGAAAGAGAAGTGCACAGTGTCAGAGCTCTGAGTTTGTCTTAGCCAGGGCCTTTGTTGTTGTTTTAGTCTCTGAGTCATGTCTGACCCTTTCGTGACCCCATGGACTGCAGCCCACCAGGCTGCTCTGCCCATGGGACTTCCCAGGCAGGAATCCTGGAGTGGGTTGCCATTTTCTTCTCCAGGGGATCTTCCCGACCCAGGGATCAAACCCATGGTTCCTGCATTGACAGGTGGGTTCTTTACCATCTGAGCCACCAGGGAAGCCCCTCTGGGACCTTACTGAGAACCATAGCCTGGAAGATAGCCTCTCAGTAGCTTGAGGGAACAGTTCCAAAGAGGTAGAGGGAGAAGCCAGTTTATATGTGATTTTATTTGGTGGGGGAACAGGGCTAGGGATATGTCACGGCTAAAGATTAATGCTGGTCACAAAGAACTGACATCTTAGCACTTTAAATGCTTTTCTATGTAAGGGACCATAAGGAAGGCTGAGCACCGAAAAATTAATGCTTTGGAATTGTGGTGCTGGAGATCACTCTTGAGAGTTCCTTGGACAGCAAGGAGATCAAAGCAGTCAATACTAAAGGAAATCAACCCTGAATATTCACTGGAAAGACTGATGCTGAAGCTCCAATCCTTTGGCCACCGATGTGACGAGCCGACTCATTGGAAAAGACTTTGATGCTGGGAAAGATTGAGGGCAGGAGAAGAGGGCAGCAGAGCTTGAGATGTTTAGATAGCATCTCTGACTCAATGGACATGAATTTGAGCAAACTCCGGGAAACAGCAAAGAACAGAGGAGCCTAGCTATAGTCCATGGGGTCGCAAAGAGTCGGACACAACTTGGTGACTGAACAAAAACAGCAATGTATGGGAATATGCAAGAACTTGAGTTCATTAAAATGGTTACCGAAATACGCATCTAACTGTCTAAGGGGCCTGCATTGTCCTAAGCACAGAGCCTCCTGTTATTGTCTTAATTTGCTGTGACTGACGCAGAGTGCAATCGGTCAGTGAATGCCCTGGGTCTCCTGCACTGTGGGCGGATTCTTTACTGCCTGAGCCACCGGGGAAGCCTATACATATATATCGCTATTCTTTTTCATATTCTTTCCAACATTGTACTTTTCTAAAACTGTTGACATTGTATCGTATTTTATTTAAAGCTGCCCCAGTTAGATAGGTTAGGCAGTTAAATTGCCCATATCAAGGATTCCTTGAGACTCAGCGTGAAATAAACACTCAGGAAAATGATTGCATTTTGAAGCAAAGCACCTTCGCATCTCTGGTTGTCATTGTGGATTCAGGGTTACTTGAGTGTTCATTCTTATTGATGTGGCTTACAGGGTCAGTGAGTCTTTTCAAATGTAATTGCTTCCTTTATAATCAAATCCTCGTTTCTGTATCTGAGAATTCGAAATTTCCTTGGTATTTTGATCATCCCATGATTAGAGAGAAAGCACTGTAATAAACTCATTAATTCTGTTTCATGACACTTTCTGATTTGATAAACAAGGCTGATCAACTCACCATTTTATTCACATTTTAGTTTAAAGCTTGAGAAATTATGAAATACTCATCTCAGTCCTTGCCCTCTTGGTATCTTCAGAAATCACATCTCCACTTGGGTGAGAGCACGCAGCTTCCTTTTAATAAATACCCTCCTTAGCCAAATACGTGGAAATTACTTGAAAGTTTCCTCTAAACCCATGGTGGGGAGACATGACTCCAGACCATCTCTTAATAGCCATCCCTGATGGCCCTTTGCCTAGTGTTCTGTGGCTCAAGAGTCCCTGTTTATTGGAAGCTGGTTTCTGGATCTATTCACCCAGATGCCACTGCCAGCCTGGCCGGGTTTACCAGGTGGAAGGGAGCAAATTTTCCATATTGCAAGACCTTGTCCCAGTCTTCCAGTTCAGGAATCTCATTGTTTAGCCAATACCTGAAGTCAGAACCTTTTGGAAGATAAATATTTAATCTTTTGGCTCTCTATCACCCACTGTCAAGGGCTCCCCAGCAATCTCTTTAAAAATAGATGCTAGGTATCTTGGTAGAACTGGACAGATATCAAAAATGAGTGAGCGTTTCACATCTGTGGTTTAAACATCTGAAAAAGAACAGGTCATATAACTGGGAATTTCAATAAAGATTCCTGACTATTCTCTCTGGCTAAGTTTTGGAACTACTGTAATGCAGGAGAAGGAAGAAAGGGGTGCTCAGTCGTGTCCCACTCCTTGTGACCCTATGGACTGTAGCCCACTAGGCTCCTCTGTCCATGGGGTTTTTTTCAGGCAAGAATACTGGAGTGGGTCGTCACTTCCTACTCCAGGGTATCTTCCCAACCCAGGGATCGAACCTGTGTCTCTTGCATCTCCTGCATTGGCGGGTGGATTCTTTACCACCTGTGGCACCTGGGAGGGCTGTGGTGCAGGAGAAGCATGGAGCTAAATCTCAGACCATATGGGTTCCAGTGATGGAGTTCTAGCTCTGCTTGGTCATTTGGCCACAGTTATGTGTATAACCATGTTACGTATATAACCATGTTATGTATATTTCCTGTTGAGTTTTCATTGAGGAAGTTGTAATTTTATTTAAAGTAAAATCAACTGCTGAACTTTAACTGTCCTGACATATGCCATCACGCCCTTGCCCCACCTCCTCTCCCTGCCTTTGCCCTTTCTCTATTCTCCTACCGTCCCTTTTCCCTCCTATTTTTCCTCTCTCTAATTTGACTAGTATTTGGCTAATTGTTAGTAGAGTTAGTAGAGCTGAACTATTTTTCCCCATTGTTTCATGGCCTTCTGGTTTATCTCCTCTGTGAATTATCAAATTACATTTTTCTTCTGTATACAAGAGGCAATAGAAAACCCCTGCCTCTTTTTCTATCTTTGTCTTTCAATATGTTTCTTTTTGGTGTTCATATGTTTTTCTTCTAAAAGCAAAAAAAAAAAAAAAACAAATTTTTTTTTAAATTTTGAACTCCATTTTTAAATGAGGATTTTTACTCAATTATACTTATGGTGATTATTGATAAGCCTGAGTTTATTTCTGCCATTTTATTGCATACTTTTTAATTGACTGCATTTCTTTTCTTCTTTTGAAAGATTGAATAAATCTTATCCATTCTATTTTCCCCTCAGACATTTAGGGTTTTTTTTTTTTTTTAAATAAACAATACATGTAAAGCATCAACATCTTTTTAACACTCTGTCGAGTTGGCAGCCCTTGTTCTTCCAGCCCCACGGTGGGGTCGGCCCTGGGCGTGCATGGGGAGAGAGTAACTGCTTACATGCTACAAGGGAACCTGGGACCCTCCCATGGGACCGTGCAGAGGAAGAGAGTTGGGCCTGACTTATGTCTCCATCTGTTCTGGGCTGGCAAGAACCTTAGTGAGAGATGTGCTCAGCGGCCCAGCCGTGCTTACAATTTGTAAATAAAGTCAAACAATGACAAGCAAACAGTGTGTGGTGTGTCTTCTGCCCAAACTCAAGCCCAGAACCAGTGCCAACTGGGTGTCTTAGGAAAGCACATGTCTCCAAGGTCAGCCTAGAATTCCCGTTTAGAAGTCAAGGACCCCGGTCTTCACTTTGAAAATGAAACTGCTCGATGTGCAAAGCGGGCTGAACGTAAATAATGCGTCAGCCCAGTGGAGAGGCCTCTCCGATGCTGGTGGTCTCGGAACACTCACTGTCTGGCATTTCATGTTACATTTCAAACCAGGATCATCCCAGGCCACATAAATCTGTCACTTTAGCTGAATTTGTGCATCACCAAATCCCGGACTAATTTTTCAAAGATTATCCTCTGCTGCAGTGAAGTCTGGACGGTTGGATCCAATGGGCTTTCCGGGGTTGTCACATCACCCACGTCGCAGCTTGTATTTTTTTATTATGTGAATGAAAATTCCCCAGGAATGTTGAACAGAGTTCAATGTTCCTAATACTTCATAGAATATTTAGGCAACCAAATTGTACTGGACGTGTCTGTAAAACTCCTTTCTCTTGAATCCACCCAAGGGAAGGCAAGCCTGCTCCATGTTGGTTGCCATGGTTACCTTGACAGAGATTACAGGGCAGGCATCATCTACCCACCCTCAACTTCTGGGCTCCTTTCCATGCTTCTTCCTGGAAGCTCAGGTTCTCTTGAATTTCACTCTGGTCCCTCCTTTTGATTTTACTCTTTTCCCTTCTTCTTCCACTTAGAAGTCCAGGTTCCCCAGAATCTGTTATTAGCTATTCTATTTAAAAAATAAATTCCATTATTAAAGTTATTTTATTTTATTGAGGATATTAATATTCTGAGTAAGTGCTTAATTTTTAAAGAGAATAAAGAAATTTTCCAGTGCTCCACACCTGCTTTTTGTATCTCTTCCCCTGGTCCTCCCATCACTATGTAAACTACTACTTCAGGAACCTGACTAAAACGAGTTTCTTTAGCTGATATCTAAGTCTTGCTGCTTTCCCTCTATCCACACAGACTGCAGACCCCAGAAAATCCACCCCAAGCATGTTATGGTGGTGTGGCTCACGTATTTCCATAAATAAGTCAACCATCTTGTTAGGTACCATGTTCAGCTTGCTTTTTCTTCCCGTTCTCCTTTCTAGTCCCATTTCTGCCTGCCCTGGCTCCCAGGTACTTCTGTCTCCCATTGGGTTCCTTTGTCTTCTGCCCATCATCTGCTGAACACCTTTCTTTCTCCTGAGCACACCTCAGTACTTGCCATCCTACCATGCACAGCGTCTCTTGCTAAGCATCACTTTCTCCATCTTCAAGGTGCCAGCACTTCCTAGGATGTGTAATGAAGTAGACTGTGTATTATAATGCTGCTGCTGCTACTAAGTCGCTTCAGTCGTGTCCGACTCTGTGCGACCCCATGGACTGCAGCCTACCAGGCTTCTCCATCCGTGCAATTTTCCAAGCAAGAGTACTGGAGTGGGGTGCCATTGCCTTCTCCAGTGTATTATAATAGTCAGTTGGAATCGACGTGATTTAATATCATTTGTGCTGTATTCTCTTAAAAGGTTTTATTGGACTGGCTCATTCTGTTTTCATTTATTGTCCTCTCTCTCTTTTTTTTTTTTCTTTAATTAATTTTTATTTTTTAGTTTGTTTTGCTTTACAATACTGTATTCGTTTTGCTACACATCGACATGAATCAGCCACAAGTGTACATGAACTCCCAATCCCGACCCCCACCTCCCCCCTCCCGCCCCACACCCTCTCTCTGGATTATCCCCGTGCATCAGTCCCAAGCATCCTGCATCCTGCATCAAACCTGGACTGGCGATTCATTTCACTTATGATATCACACATGTTACACTGCCACTCTGCCAACCCATCCCACCCTCTCCCTCTCCCACAGAGTCCAAAAGGCCGTTCTATACATCTGTGTCTCTTTTGCTGTCTTGCGTACAGGTTTATCATTACCATCATTCTAAATTCCATATATATGTGTAAGTATACTGTATTGGTGTTTTTCTTTCTGGCTTACTTCGCTCTGTATAATCGGCTCCAGCGTCATCCACCTCATTAGAACTGATGTCCTCTCTTTAACAAAGGACTCAGACATGGGGCAAATGGTCCATTTGGTTCGGCAGAGTAAAAGAGTCTAAAAAACTCAGAATGGTCCTGCTTCTATATTGACTTGAAACTTTAAGAAGCTTATTCAAAAAATCCCATATCCTTGCATTTTCTTTATCTTAGAATGAACTCACTCAAGGGGCTCTACCTTTCCACAGGCAAGCTGACATCTGGTTGCCCACAAGAGAGTGTTCTATCACACATGAACCTTGGGAGGCCATAAAGCTGAGGCTGAAACTGAGACAGTCTATACCTCTGATCAATGAAATTTTTAAGTTCTATGTGTTTTCAAACATATTATAAACACAGGGAACTCTACTCAATACTCTGTAATGGCCTATATGGGAGAAGAATCTAAAAAAGAGTGGATCTATGTATAACTTATTCACCTTGCTGCACCGGAAACTAACACAACATTGTAAATCAACCATACTCCAATAAAAATTATTTTTAAAAACACAAATATTAGTGCGTTGAGAGAGTTTCAGCATAGGAATTTTGAGAGGATATAATACAGTCCATGGAAGCTTGTGCAGGCACATACCCATGAGTCCAGACATGGATGCAAGGTATCCCAAGCAACCACAGACTCTTCACTTACTAGACTCAAGCAAAATTGTTTTCTAGGTTTGAAAATCAACATGATGGTCTGTGGCAGTGAAAAGATTTGCGCTTAACTAGCAAGTTAAGTTACTTCTCTTTACGTCTCAGTTTTCTCATCAGAGAGCAAGATGAATACAACGTACTTTGAGGAACTTTAGAAATTGGAACTCATGGGTGCTGAAGGACTGGTTGAGAGCCTGATATCTTATAATTAAGATATAAATGGTTGTCATAAGGCTGATGGTCTGCATGTTTTCTAGAAAACAGGGAGTCAGGGAATATTTATTACTCTCAGCATTCTCTTCAAGTCACTAGACATGAGTCATCAGAAATGTACTCTGCCTTTAAACATGGATCAGGTCCATAACTTCCATTTTAAAATAGTCAAAGCTATTCATTTGGTCATGGGCCATATATATTGAGGGTCACCTCTGTGCCAGACACTGTGCCAAGAGCCAGGGCCTGATAGGGAACAGCAACAGCATCACTGGGCCTGTGCCTTTCTGGGGCTTCCAGCATGCTCATGAATATGGATTTTGAGTTAGGAGCCACAAAGATGAGAATGTTATGAAGATGGAATGATGTGGTGGATGGGACTGGTCACAGAGCTACACTGGTCCTGGAGTCACATCAGTCATCTTTGAGGAAGCAACCATTGGGCTGAAATTGGAAGGATGAACCAAAGTAGGTGAAAATTGGAAAGAAGAGAATGCTGGGAAAATAGGACAGTAATGCTTAAATGTTTAGAGACCCAAGAGTGTGGCTCCTTTGAGAAAGTACTAGAAAAACAGTGTAACTGGAAAGTCGATTGGAAGAGGGAAATGGCTTCAGGATGAGGCTAGGGCGGTGGACAGAACACAGAGGATCCTATGAACCATTATCAAGCCTGTGGGACTTCTGAGAGCAGCAGCTAGGAAACTAGTGGAAGTTGCAGACCTGGGGCATTACACACGGTTGTCCTGATCTGCAGTCAAGGAGCTGTGAGGACGCATTATGAGGCCTAAAGGGATACCACAGAGTGACCGCTTTGGATCCTGAGTTTTGAAGAGTTGGGCCAGGGTCTCCTCCATTAAACATATTGCTGAACAATCACTCAAAGAGGCAGCTGCCAGGAGGTACTAATAGAAAGGAGTGGGTGGAGGTTCTGTCCAGATAGAGACATCATTCGGGCTACAAAGAAATACATGAGCTCAGTCCTGTCCAACTCTTTGCAACCCATGGACTGTATCCTGCCAAGCTCCTCTGTCCATGGGATTTTCCAGGCAAGAATACTGGAGTAGGTTGCCATTTTCTTCTCCAGGAGATTTTCCTGACCCAGGAATTGAACCCATGTCTCCTGCATCTCCTGCATTGGAGGTGGATTCTTTATGACTGAACCACCAGGGAAGCCCATTAAAAAAAAAAAATAAAGTGAACTCAAACTCCTTTGATATTCTTATAAGATAAATGGAATATTTCTATTGGTTCAAAGTCTTTGTGTTGCAGATAACAGAAAAACCCAGTACACAAAATGACTTTAAAAAACTGACTCAAGTAATTGGAAGTCCAGAAATAAGTCAGTCACAAAAGATCTCTGAATCTGTGGCTTCCAGCTCTCTTTCTCTGCATTTCTCTCAGCGCACCCTCCTCGGTAACTGTCTA
Source organism: Aepyceros melampus (assembly GCA_006408695.1). Lineage (NCBI taxonomy): Eukaryota > Metazoa > Chordata > Mammalia > Artiodactyla > Bovidae > Aepyceros > Aepyceros melampus. The sequence continues at coordinate 93,095 of SJXQ01000254.1, forward strand.
CAGTTCCTCCTGGCTTTCTTCATGGTGGCAAAATGGATGCAGCACTGCATAATACCTGGGACAATGCTGACATAATTCCAGTTGGATTCTATACCCATTTTTGAAACCATCTCTGTGGCTGGGAGATTTCATGCACCAACTGGCTCTCATTCCCCTGGATTCGGCAAACCTGATAGACCCACCTGTGGACCAGTCAGAGTTGAAGGAGGGTGCGCATCCCTTGAACACTTGAGCTGCATGGGGGAAGAGGAGGACATAGATAAATCAAGACCCTGTTGGGAAAAAAAGAGAGAATAATAGACTCTGGGTAGAAGCCCTACAATCCTCTACACCAGGGTTGGTAATCTTTTGGCAGTGTGGGTCACATGGTCTCTGTTACCGCTACTCAACCCTGCCATTGTAACAGGAAAGCAGCCAGAAAACAATATGTAAATGAATAAGCATGGCTGTGTTCCAGTAAAGCTTTATTTACAAAAATTGGCCCAACTTGACCCTTTGGGCCAGAATTTTTTGGCCCCTGACCCACACTGTCTCATACTAATTACTATCATTTGTGCCTTCTCTGGATTGTTCAACCCACCCTAGTATTCTTAACTGGAGAATCCCATGGACAGAGGAGCCTGGCGGGCTACAGTCCTTGGGATTGCAAGAGTTGGACATGACTTAACGACTAAACCAGATTGTTCTCCATCTGAAAATTTCCCCTGATGTTTATCTGTAACCTTACTTCATTCATACATAAAATGCAGTGTGGCAGCGAGTACAAGAGCGCTGTAAGATAGTAAGATAAACAGTGGATCTCCCTCCTCGGTCCTGCACCCCGTGGGTATGCTCCCCCCACCCGCCCCGCATAGGGATGGCGGCTCTGCCACACTGACATTTTCAGATGGTGTTATTTGAAAAGCTTTAAACTTAATCCAAATAAAGAACACAGACCTCATTTCATATTCATTGCCTTGCACACTAACAAAGCTTTAGAAATTTTGCTAAATGTAGACTGGACATGAGTCACATAATTTTTACTAGCAGAATCATAGCTCAGTTAGAAAGGCAAGACACAAAGACGTTAAGGGGACATTAAAGGTGATAAATATGATATGTGGCCGAGACTGGATGTCCAACATTTGTATGTTCTTCCTGATCTTTTTCTATTTTGGAGTAGAGATTGGGGAATTAAATTCAAAGAGGAGAAAGAGATGGATTTCCTTTCAAGTGGCAAGAAGTGAAGAAAGGGTAAATGCTTTCCCACTGAACACAAAACCACTAGTTTTCTGGCACTGTGCTTGACAAGAAGTGATTTCTGACTCACTTGCTTAATTCTTTCGGATTTCAACAGAAAAGTCTTAGAGAAAGCCCAGGATCAAAAAAGCAAATAAACCAGGGAGCCAGAATGGGGTAGGTGAAGAAGGAAGCTTAAGGCAAAAAAGTGAAGGTGTTAGAAAAGCAATGATACATGAAATGAAAGTCACTCAGTTGTATCTGACTCTTTGCAACCCCATGGACTGTACAGTCCATGAAATTCTCCAGGCCAGAATACTGGAGTGGGTAGTCTATCCCTTCTCCAGGGGATCTTCCCAACCAAGGGATCAAACCCAGGCGCCCCGAGTTGCAGTCGGATTCTTTACCAGCTGAGCCACAAAGGAAGCCCATGTTACATAGAAAATGTTATTAAAAAAAATCTTATATGTAAAGTAAGAGATTCAATAATACTGATCAGATTTTAGAGATCATCACTGGCTGAAAAGACAAAATGAGATGTGTCACTCCAAATTGAGTATTTGACTCCAAAAGTTAGCAGTAAAGAATGGAGGCATAAACCACATTTGCAAAGATTAAGAAATTCCATTTCTACATTTTTTCAAACATTTTTGTAGGCTGGAAAAATACTCTGTCAATTTTGCCTTTGATCAGATAACCATCAAGAAAGGCTCCCAATTCAAGTTATATTGATTGAGACTTGAAACCTGAAAGGTTTCCTTTTCCTTTCTTTTGAGAGGGATGGTCCTTTTAATAATACAAAGATTAGAAGTTAGGTATGACTCTCCAGAAGACTTTCTTTGTGCTTTTGTCAAATTCAAATTTTTACTAAAATAAGTCACAAATGAAAAATGGTAGAAAAGGACTTCCCTAATGGTCCAGTGGTTAAGAATCCACTTACCAATGCGGGGGAATGGGTTTGGCCGCTGGTCCAAGAACTAGGATCTCACATGCCGAGGGACAACTAAGCGCCCTAGAGCCCTAGGGCCTGTGCTCTGAAACGAGAGAAGCCACCACAATGAGAAGCCCTTGCACTGCCTCCAGAGAGTGGCCAAAAATAAAATATTTGAAAAAATGGTAGAAGGTCAGCAGGCTTCTCTGAATACTTGTATAAGGGGAATAATTCAGAATAACACTGAGAATTAAAATCAACAAGAGGAAAAGATGTCAGATCCTGATAGCAACTGACCTAATTATAAAGCATAGGGAGTCAGGCTGAGTAAAACCCCATTCAGGCTTCAGTTTATGGCAAGCCACAGTTATAATGTTTTATCCTTAACAAAAAACTAAGAAGATGCCTTTATTCCCCTTTTCCTACATCTGCCGCTTGTCTCAGGAACAAGTTGTTGATCGATACTAATGTAAAAGCAGAGCAGGAGACTCTCCCACACCTTTACATGTGCTTCTACAGGGCAAGAAAATTATTCTAATTTTACACCCATCAACCTGTGTCCCTGTAAAGATTTGTGTTTTTTTAATCTAGAAAACTGTCTGGCTGCATAGGGGAGTCTGGAGGTGGCCTTGTCTGTTACCAGTTGTTCAGTCGCCAAGTCGTGTCTGACTCTTTGCAACCCTTGGATTGCAGCACGCCAGGCTTCTCTATCCTTCACTAACTCCTGGAGCTTGCTCAATCTCATATCCATTGAGTCAGTGATGCCATCCAAGTATCTCAACCTCTGTCGTCCCCTTCTCCCCTGTCCTCAATCTTCCCCAGCATCAAGCCTTTTCCATTGAGTTGGCTCTCTGAATCAGCTGGCCAAAGTATTGGAGCTTCAACTTCAGTATCGTCCTTCCAATGAATATTCAGGGTTGATTTCCTTTAGGATTGACTGGTTTGATCTCCTTGCTGTCCAAGGGACTCCAGAGGTGCCATCTTTAAAAGGAAATTGATCCGAGTGAAGATGAAAGCAGGAAGAACTCTCAGGGACTATACATTGGGGGATTTTTTTTTTTTTTGCAAATCCTGCATCAGCTTAAAAAAATCCAAGAACCAACCGGAATGGTAAAAGATGCTCCCCCCAACTCCCGCCTTAAGGAACAGAAAATAATGTGTGATGAGAAGCAGGATTAGGTTACAACATCAAAGTATCCTACCCGCCCTAGTTGTCAAACTGGATTCACCATCACACGGTGGGTAGATAAGGAGACCTCCATCCTTAACACTCCTCTAATCTTCAGATGAGAATGGAATCTGGGCAGGTTTCATCTTGTTCAAGGATATGAAGAGAGAAACATCTCCTCCCAAAGTCTGAAACTAGGGTGGTTTTAAAAAATACTCTGGGACAACATACAAGGACAGCATTCAGATGACGAAGTGGGAGAAGTCTGAAGATTATCTCATGTCGAATCCATGTGAAAAATTCAGACAACTGTTTGGATTTCTCAACTTGCTTAAAGATGCCATAATCTCTACATAGTATCATAAAGAGAGGAGAGCCTGAGATAAAAGGGGACTTGGGCCTGAGCAATGAAATTCAAGAAAGAGAAGATGGAATTGCTTTCAGGATGTTGAAACTGGGATGTAGAAGGTCTGCAAGAAATTAAAGACATGGTAGTAGAATTAAAATTAGCCTCAAAGGCAGGAAAAAGCAAAACAATGGCATGGCAGCCAAGTTTGCGCATTTCCCAGAAAGGGCATGATCTGACGCCTACCTTCCTCTTTAGGCTCACTTTTTACCACTCGCCCCTCACTTCTTCAGCCACAGGTTTTGTTTTCTTTTTCTCAAATTCACCCACCTCTTTGCTTTCTGAGACATCTGTTTCTTCTGGCCAGATTGAATGCTGCCTTAGTGTTCACTTGGCTGGCTTAAATCCCAGCCCAGTCTCCCCATCTGTAAATCTGATTGATAACAGAATCTTATTTTCATTATTGTCATGAGAATTAAACGGACCATATATAGAACTTAACACAAAACTCAGTATGTAGCAAGTGTTCAATACACATTAGGTAGTAATAACACTAGTACAGTTATGGTGGAGGTTTCCTCCTTTATTAAGGTTCTTGCTTACAGGACTATTAATAATGATTAGCTCCATGAAAATAAAGATTTTGTTTTGTTTGTTTGTCCTCTTCTAGCCTGCACCCAAAAGACAAAGAAAATGACATAATAGGATATTTCTTGAGTCCAAGAAAGAGTTGTCTCTGCAGCATAAAGTTCACTGTGTCCTACCTAAATTCACATTGAGACATACTCTAGAAAACTGTTTGACTACCTAAATGAAGAAAATTTATCAAGTTTCTATATAAGGAAATAATAAGGAAAAAGTAAGCCATGAATAAACAAGAAAGAATTAGGCTGGTGTCAAACTTTAGGGCAACACTAAATGCCAAAAGGTGGTGGAGACCTCATAACAATTTTGAGAGAAAAGGCTGTGAATCAGGAACTTTATACCTTGTCAGTCTGCCTTTTGTATGTGAAGGTAACAAAAATGCATCCTCAAAGAGGAGAACTTAGAAAATATCAGCCATTTAAGCCTCATGGGAAAATGTCCCTTGAAGAAATAATTGCCATCAATAGAAAGTCAGAATTCAATGTTTGAGGCTGGGAAAATAATAATAGAAAATGATCGGCAATCTGCACTGAAGTAAAATTAAGAGGCATCCAAATAATCGTAATGGTAGTAGTGGGTTTAGTTGCTAAGTCATGTCCGACTCTTGTGACCCCATGGACTGTAAGTAGCCTGCCAGGCTCCTCTGCCCTTGGGATTTCCCAGGCAAGAATATTGGAGTTGGTTGCCGTTTGCTTCTCCAGGGGATCTTCCCAGCCCAGGGGTCAAACTGGCGTCTCAAATCCATGTTACCTACACTGCAGGTGAACTCTTTATTGCTGGTCAACAGGAAAGCCCAATAGTTGTAAACTTGTCCTAAAAGTGTTATAAATGAGAACTTTCCACACAAAAGAAGATAAAACACTTTAATATAGAGTGATATGAATAATCTCCATCTATGAAACTACATTGACAGGGGCCATAATCTAAATGGGGGAAAAGAAATGGAAATGTGTTAAACATTTTGCTTAAATTAAAGTGGCCAACAAATTATATTTCTTAGTTCTAAGAATTTCAAATTGTAGTTTAAAGAAAATATTTGAAAACTCAAAAGTAATTCATCAGAGAAAAGCAAAGTGGAGGAAAAAATGCTGATTTGGTTAGGAAAAAAAAGAAAGTAAAAATAGGAGAGCTCAAGAAGCAAAAACAGAAAAAGGAAAGTAGACACAAACCAAATATAGTACTTGGAGGAGTGATTGTAAATGAGATAAATTCAGTTATTAAATAGATCCTGAAATTGATATGTAATAAAACCAAGTCCAGTTATCTACTGTTGACTAATGACATACCTAAAATGAATCCAGGTAAAAAGTATAGCAAACACAAAAAGAAAAAATAAGAGTTATAATATTAATAGGCTATATAGAATTTAATATAGCATCAAAGGGGACTATGAACAAAGACCACCATTTTTATTGTAAAAACTAAAAGATAATAGAGCACTAATTAACCTTTATGTTCCAAAATCAGTAGATCAAATAATGTGAAACTCACACTCTTAAAAACACATGGAGAAATTTATAGAAACATACCTATCTCAAAGTAGTTACAGAGTAAATGATGATGTAGAAAAAAATTAATAAAATGAGTAAGTTTATTTAAAAGGCACATTTTGAACTATATTTCTACAAACAGAGATTATGCACTTTTCCAGGGAACATGAAACTTTAAGTATTATGTATTAAGCCACAAATAAAATCTCAAGTATCAAAACAGAGAAATAAAATAAATATAGAGGAAAAAAAGGCAATAGCTTTCCCAATTTATCACCAAGAAGCATTTAGAAAGTACAGTGGGAAAAGATCTAATCACTAAAACAATCCTCAAATATAAACTGCCTGGGAATATGCTCCAAAATAAAAGTACAGATGAAGAAAAACCATAAAAGTTCACTGAAGAATTTAGAATGGGATTTAAGTATATTGAGAATCAGATCCTGTTTGGAGGATCAGTTTAATTCAGTCACTCAGTCGTGTCCTACTCTTTGCAACCCCACGGACTGCAGCACACCAGGCTTCCCTATCCATCACCAACTCCTGGAGCTAACTGAAACTCATGTCCATTGAGTTGGTGATGCTATCCAACCATCTCATCCTCTGTCATCCACTTCTCCCACCTTCAATCTTTCCCAGGATCAGGGTCTGTTTTTTTTTTTTTTTAATATAAATTTATTTATTTTAATTAGAGGTTAATTACTTTACAGTATTGTATTGGTTTTGCCATACATCAACATGAATCCACCACAGGTATACAGGTGTTCCCCATCCTGAACCCCCCTCCCTCCTCCCTCCCCATACCATACCTCTGTGTCGTCCCAGTGCACCAGCCCCAAGCATCCAGTATCATGCATTGAACCTGGACTGGTGATTCATTTCATATATGATATTATACATGTTTCAATGCCATTCTCCCAAATCATCCCACCCTCTCCCTCTCCCACAGAGTCCAAAAGGCTGTTCTATACATCTGTGTCTCTTTTGCTGTCTCGCATACAGGGTTATCGTTACCATCTTTCTAAATTCCATATATATGTGTTAGTATACTGTATTGGTGTTTTTCTTTCTGGCTTACTTCACTCTGTATAATAGGCTCCAGTTTCATCCACCTCATTAGAACTGATTCAAATATATTCTTTTCAACGGCTGAGTAATACTCCATTGTATATATGTACCACAGCTTTCTTATCCATTCATCTGCTGATGGACATCTAGGTTGCTTCCATGTCCTGGCTATTATAAACAGTGCTGTGATGAACATTGGGGTACATGTGTCTCTTTCAATTCTGGTTTCCTTGGTGTGTATGCCAGCAGTGGGATTGCTGGGTCAAAGGCAATTCTATTTCCAGTTTGTTAAGGAATCTCCACCCTGTTCTCCATAGTGGCTGTACTAGTTTGCATTCCCACCAACAGTGTAAGAAGGTTCCCTTTTCTCCACACCCTCTCCAGCATTTATTGCTTGTAGACTTTTGGATCACAGCCATTCTGACTGGTGTGAAATGGTACCTCATTGTGGTTTTGATTTGCATTTCTCTGATAATGAGTGATGTTGAGCATCTTTTCCTGTGTTCGTTAGCCATCTGTATGCCTTCTTTGGAGAAGTGTCTATTTAGTTCTTTGGCCCAGAAGAAGAAAACAAAAAGAAAGACCATGAGAAAATACTTGAGGAGATAATAGTAGAAAATTTCCCTAAAATGGGGAAGGAAATAATCACCCAAGTTCAAGAAACCCAGAGAGTCCCAAACAGGATAAACCCAAGGTGAAACACCCTAAGACACATATTAATCAAATTAACAAAGATCAAACTCAGAGAAGGCAATGGCACCCCACTCCACTACTCTTGCCTGGAAAATCCCATGGACAGAGGAGCCTGGAAGGCTGCCGTCCATGGGGTCGCGAAGGGTCGGACACGACTGAGCAAGTTCCCTTTCACTTTTCACTTTCATGCATTGGAGAAGGAAATGGCAACCCACTCCACTACTCTTGCCTGGAAAATCCCATGGACAGAGGAGCCTGGAAGGCTGCAGTCCATGGGGTCGCGAAGGGTCGGACACGACTGAGCAAGTTCCCTTTCACTTTTCACTTTCATGCATTGGAGAAGGAAATGGCAACCCACTCCACTACTCTTGCCTGGAAAATCCCATGGACAGAGGAGCCTGGAAGGCTGCAGTCCATGGGGTCGCGAAGGGTCGGACACGACTGAGCAAGTTCCCTTTCACTTTTCACTTTCATGCATTGGAGAAGGAAATGGCAACCCACTCCACTACTCTTGCCTGGAAAATCCCATGGACAGAGGAGCCTGGAAGGCTGCAGTCCATGGGGTCGCGAAGGGTCGGACACGACTGAGCAAGTCCCTTTCACTTTTCACTTTCATGCATTGGAGAAGGAAATGGCAACCCACTCCACTACTCTTGCCTGGAAAATCCCATGGACAGAGGAGCCTGGAAGGCTGCAGTCCATGGGGTCGCGAAGGGTCGGACACGACTGAGCAAGTTCCCTTTCACTTTTCACTTTCATGCATTGGAGAAGGAAATGGCAACCCACTCCACTACTCTTGCCTGGAAAATCCCATGGACAGAGGAGCCTGGAAGGCTGCAGTCCATGGGGTCGCGAAGGGTCGGACACGACTGAGCAAGTTCCCTTTCACTTTTCACTTTCATGCATTGGAGAAGGAAATGGCAACCCACTCCAGTGTTCTTGCCTGGAGAATCCCAGGGATGGGGGAGCCTGGTGGGCTGCCATCTATGGGGTCACACGGAGTCGGACACGACTGAAGTGACTTAGCAGCAGCAGCAGCAAACACAAAGAACAAATATTAAAAGCAGCAAGGGAAAAACAACAAATAACACACAAGGGGATTCCCATAAGGATAACAGCTGATCTTTCAATAGAAACTCTTCAAGCCAGGAGGGAATGGCAAGACATACTTAAAGTGATGAAAGAAAATAACCTACAGCCAAGATTACTGTACCCAGCAAGGATCTCATTCAAATATGAAGGAGAAATCAAAAGCTTTACAGACAAGCAAAAGCTGAGAGAATTCAGCACCACCAAACCAGCTCTCCAACAAATGCTAAAGGATCTTCTCTAGACAGGAAACACAAAAAGAATGTATAAACTCAAACCCAAAACAATAAAGTAAATGGCAACAGAATCATACTTATCAATAATTATCTTAAACATAAATGGGTTGAATGCCCCAACCAAAAGACAAAGAATGGCTGAATGGATACAAAAACAAGACCCCTATATATATTGTCTACAAGAGACCCTCCTCAAAACAGGGGACACATACAGACTGAAAGTGAAGGGCTGGAAAAAGATTTTCCATGCAAATAGAGACCAAAAGAAAGCAGGAGTACCAATAACAAATACTGGCTGAATGGATACAAAAACAAGACCCCTACATATGTTGTCCACAAGAGACCCACCTCAAAACAAGGGACACATACAGACTGAAAGTGAAGGGCTGGAAAAAGATATTCCATGCAAATAGAGACCAAAAGAAAGCAGGAGTAGCAATACTCATATCAGATAAAATAGACTTTAAAACAAAGGCTGTGAAAAGAGACAAAGAAGGACACTACATAATGATCAAAAGATCAATCCAAGAAGAAGATATAACAATTATAAATATCTATGCACCTAAGATAGGAGCACTGCAATATGTAAGACAAATGCTAACAAGTATGAAAGGGGAAATTAACAATAACACAATAATAGTGGGAGACTTTAACACCCCACTCACACCTATGGACAGATCAACTAAACAGAAAGTTAACAAGGGAAGACAAACTTTAAAGGATACAATAGACCAGTTAGACCTAATTGATATCTATAGGATATTTCACCCCAAAACAATGAATTTCACCTTTTTCTCAAGCGCACACGGAACCTTCTCCAGGATAGATCATATCCTGGGACATAAATCTAGCCTTGGTAAATTCAAAAAAATTGAAATCATTCCAAGCATCTTTTCTGACCACAATGCAGTCAGATTAGATCTCAATTAGAGAAGAAAAAGTATTAAAAATTCCAGCATATGAAGGCTGAAGAACACACTGCTGAATAACCAATAAATCACAGAAGAAATCAAAAAAGAAATCAAAATGTGCACAGAAATGAATGAAAATGAAAACATGACAACCCAAAACCTTTGAGACACTGTAAATGCAGTGCTAAGGGGAAGGTTCATAGCAATACAGAAATACCTCAAGAAACAAGAAAAAAGTCAAATAAATAACCTAACACTACACCTAAGACAATTAGAAAAGGAGAAATGAAGAATCCCAAGTTTAGTAGAAGGAAAGAAATCTTAAAAATAGGGCAGAAATGAATGCAAAAAAAGAGAGAGAGAGAGAGAGAGAGAGAGAGAGAGAGAGAGAGAGAGAGACCATAGCAAAAACCAAAAAAGCCAAAAGCTGGTTCTTTGAGAGGATAAATAAAATTGACAAACCATTAGGCAGAATAATCAAGAAACACAGGGAGAAAATCAAATCAATAAAATTAGAAATGAAAAGGGAGAGATCACAACAGACCACACAGAAATACAAAGGATCATAGGAGACTACTATCAGCAATTATATGCCAATAAAATGGACAACTTGGAAGAAATGGACACATTCTTAGAAAAGTACAAGTTTCCAAAACTGAACCAGGAAGAAATAGAAAATCTTAACAGATCCATCACAAGCATGGAAATTAAAACTGTAATCAGAAATCTTCCAGCAAGCAAAAGCCCAGGTCCAGACAGCTTCACAGCTGAATTCTACCAAAAATTTAGAGAAGAGCTAATACTTATTGTACTCAACCTCTTCCAGAAACTTTCAGAGGAAGGTAAACTTCCAAACTCATTCTATGAGGCCACCATCACCCTAATACCAAAACCAGACAAAGATGCCACAAAAAAGGAAAACTACAGGCCAATATCACTGATGAACATAGATGCAAAAATCCTTAACAAACTTCTTGCAAACAGGATCCAACAGCATATTTAAAACATCATACATCATGACCAAGTGGACTTTATCTCAGGGATGCAAGGATTTTGTAATATCCACAAATCAATAAATGTTCAGTTCAGTTCAGTTCAGTCGCTCAGTCGTGTCCGACTCTTTGCGACCCCATGAATCGCAGTACACCAGGCCTCCCTGTCCATCACCAACTCCCGGAGTTCACTCAGACTCACGTCCATTGAGTCCATGATGCCATCCAGCCATCTCATCTTCGGTCGTCCCTTTCTCCTCCTGCCCCCAATCCCTCCCAGCATCAGAGTCTTTTCCAATGAGTCAACTCTTACAACCCAAAACCTGTGGGACACTGTAAAAGCAGTGCTAAAGGGAAAGTTCATAGCAATACAGGCATACCTCAAGAAACAGGGTCTTTTCTAATGAGTCAGTTCTTTGCATCAGGTGGCCAAAGTATTGGAGTCTCAGCTTCAGCATCAGTTCTTCCAATGAAGATTCAGGATTGATTTCCTTTAGGATGAACTAGTTGGATCTCTTTGCTGTCCAAGGGACTCTCAAGAGTCTTCTCCGATACCACAGTTCAAAAGCATCAATTCTTCAGTGCTCAGCTTTCTTTATAGTTCAACTCTCACATCCATACAAGACTACTGGAAAAACCATACCTTTGACTAGATGGACCTTTGTCTGCTTTTTAATATGCTGTCTAGGTTTGTCATAGCTTTTCTTCCAAGGAGCAAGCATCTTTTAATTTCATGGCTACAATCACCATCTGCAGTGATTTTGGAGCCCCCAAAAATAAAGTCTGTCACTGTTTCCACTGTTTCCCCATCTATTTGCCATGAAATGATGGGACCAGATGCCATAATCTTAGCTTTCTGAATGTTGAGTTTTAAGCCAACTTTTTCACTCTCCTCTTAGAAGACATCTGTTTTTGCCTCAATAATCTGTAAGTCCAAAGCAATTTCAAAAAAAAACTACAATGAGATTTAAGAGGAACTTAAATATCTTCTTTGGGGAAGAAAATGAAGTAAGAACCAAGAAAATTGTGGAATCAGAGTAATTAGAAAGGAATAATGACAATGAAGATCACTTGTGTGTGGTAAGCTTAAGTATGTCCTGAGTGGAAATCAGAGGCAAGCTCAACAAGATGTGTAGGGAAGGAGTAAACCTTCAAGACACACAGTTCCAGGGCCACACTTAGAGGACCGTGACCCCAGCCTGTGTTTCTCAAAGTGCCATTTCTGGGTCCTTATCCTGGCTTCCTTGGTGGCTCAGATGGTAAAGAATCTGCCTGCAATGCACAAGACAGAGGTTGGATCCCTGGGTTGGAAAGATCCCCTGGAGAAGGGAATGAAACCCACTCCAGTACTCTTGCCTGGAAAACCCCATGGACAGAGGAACCTGGTGGGCTCCCGTCCATGGGTTCTCAAGGAGCTGGACACCACTGAGCAACTAACACACATGCACATCCTGTTACATCATAGCCATGACCTTGCAGTGCCAGAGGCTTCCCTGGTGGCTCAAATGGTAAAGAATCCACCTGCAATGCAGGAGACTGGGGTCCGATCCCTGGGCCAGGAAGATCCCTTGGAGAAAGGAATGGCAACCCATTCCAGTGTTCTTGCCTGGAGAATCCCATGAACTAGAGGAGCCTGGCATCACAAAAAGAGTCTGACAGGACTGAGCTAGGACTAACCCTGCACTACTCCTCCCCTTATCCTGATTTTTACGATGTAGCCATGACCTTGGACTACCCCATCTATGCTTCTTCCCTCTGAGTCCAGATTCCTAAAGTTGGACATCCAAGAAACTCCACTGGAGATGGGCAACTTTATTTATTGTATAACTTAGTTGCTATATCAATGCCTTATCTCTTCTGCTGGTGAGAAACAGAATTTAGTCAATTCTCAGGAAACTCATTTCAGCATAAATCACTCAATTCTGGATTTCACACCCTTTCCTGTCCAGGCATCATTTAAGTTGGCTCAGCTACTATGGAAAACAGTATGGAGGTTCCCACCCAGAATAAAAATTGAACTTCTGTATCATCTAGCATTTCCATTTCTCCATATAAAGAGACATCTGCACTCCTGAAATAGAGTCACAGATGTAGAGAATGGACTTATGGACACAGTGGGAGAAAGAGGGTAGGATGAGTTGAAATAGTAGCGCTGATATGTATACACTGCCTTGTAAAAAATAGCTAGCTGGTGGGGAACTGCTGTATAGCAGAGGGAGCTCAGCTTAGTGACCTGTGACAACCTAGAGGGATGGGAGGATGCTCAACAGGGAGGAGATATATGTATACTTGCAGCTGATTCATGTTCTTGCACAACAGAAACCGACACACCATTGTAAAGCAATTATCTTCCAATAAAAATAAATTTTAAAAGTAAATAAGTTGCAAGAATGTATAGTGAAACACAGGGAAGATAGACAAGATTTTATAATAACTGCAGGGTTTGATCCCTGGTCAGGGAACTAGATTGCATACACTGCAACTAAGACCCAGTACAGCCAAATAAAAAAATAAATAAATATTAAAAAAAATAAAACTCCCTAAGGGACTCCCCTGGTGGTCCAGTGGCTAAGACTCCTCACTCCTAATGCAGGGGGCTCAGGTTCCATCCCCGGTCAGGGACCTAGATCCCACATGCTGCAAATGACAGTCCACACGCCACAACTAAAGATCCCACGTGCCACAGCTAAGACCTGGCAAAGCCAAATAAATACACTTACTGAGACATTATCACTATTGATTTATAGAGTAAAAATTCATATAAATGTGCCCACATATTTATACACTTTTTATGTTTAAAAAAGGTTTCTGTATTTATATTCAAATAGCTACAAACCCAGGTTTTATGTTCCTTTGGGGTAAATGGATGAAGAAGAGTGTGACTTAAAAATCTTTACCAGTGTTTTGTAATCCCTTTGAATTTACAGCCTAGTCATGGTGGGCATTCTTGAACCAAAATATAAAAGCCTGTAGTCCAACAACTTGGTGTGACAATGGGCCACCAAAGTAGTGATGAGGATGACTCAGAAACTCAGGCAGAGAGGATGCTTTCATCTGGAACTGTGCGATTTTGTTTGAAGATTATCCTGCTCACCAGCATGTCATGCATCCTAATTAAAAATTAAATTCTAAAATTCTAAATTAAACTGATATTCTTTTTGGACTCTGGAGAGTTTCTTTGAAATGCCCAGACAGTCTCGAATATGACGCATTCAAGGAAAGAATCACATAAATGAGATAAAGCAGTCAGCTCAACGGTCTGAGTGAAACGCAACATTCTGCAGGCACTCGAGTGCTGCCACCTGCTCACATTTAGCAGACATTTAAAAGGACGGGATTGGTCATGAAAAAAGTATGTGAGGGTGAACAGTAGTCCATTGGGAAATCAAGGATGCATTTCTGATGATCTGCTTAATGTATTAATTCAGTTTAACAGGATGTCTTCATATCACTCTAGGCAACAGGCTTGAAATTGCCAAGAGCATTAGAGGACTCAGCTCCTATGATCCAAAGATGCCTATAGATATGTACACTCGTGGCTGATTCATGTCAATGTATAGCAAAATGAATACAGTATTGTAAAGCAAAACAAACTAAAAAATAAAAATTAATTTAAATTGTCAAAAAAAAAAAAAAAGGTGCTGTACGCACCGCCTATCCTTTTAAGCCAACGGGAGTAGCAATGTTTTAGTGCAATGTGGTCCAATAGGAATGTAGTGTGGGCCTCACCTATAATTTAAATTTTCCTAGTAACTACTTTTAAAAAGTGAGAAAGAAATAGATGGAATCCATTTTAATTATGTATTTCCTTTAACTCAATTTATCCAAAATATTATAATTGCAATGTCATTTCTTTATTGTCAAAAAGAAATCTCAAAATATTATATGTATTTTTCATATGGAATCTTCAAAATCTGGGGTATATTATATATTTATCACACATCTCAAAGAAAAAAAACTGTTAGTCACTCAGTCATGTTTGACTCTTTGCAGTCCCATGGACTGTAGCCTGCCAGGCTCCTCTGTCCATGGGATTCTTCAGGCACGAGTACTGGAGTGGGCTGCCAGTCCCTTCTCCAGGGGGCCTTCCTGACCCAAGGATCCAACCTGCATCTCCTGCACTGCAGCAGATTCTTTACCATCTGAGCCACCAGGGAAGTGCTACACATCTCAAACTGATTACTAAATTTCACCAGAAATACTTGATTTTGTGTTTATAAAATTTGCAGTTGAAAAAGTATATTCACATACTCAAGTTTTATCCAAATATATTTAAGGATTTTCCAAGAACTGAATTGAATACAGTTTGAATTGAATTCAATTGAATTCAATAAAACAAAAAATTAAACTCTTCATTCCCTACCAGGCATATTTCAAGTACTCAGCAGACTCAGTCCAGGCTGGACAGTCTTTGGAGCATCTAAAATCCTCTTAACCAAACAAAACTAATGAGACAAATCTATAAACAATGTTAGCCTTCTTGGGTCTGGGATCAACAGAGTGTACCAAGAAAAAGAAAGAAAGTGAAAGTCATTCAGTCGTGTCCGACTCTTTGCAACCCCATGGAATAGTCCAAGGAATTCTCCAAGCCAGAATGTTGGAGTGGGTAGCCTTTCCTTTCTCCAGGGGATCTTCCCATCCCAGGGATCAAACCCAGGTCTCCCACATTGCAAGCAGAGTCTTAACCAACTGAGCTACCAGGGAAGCCACAGAGTGTACTGATTGCCTGAAGTTCCTATTAATTCCCTTGTTGCCACAGCACATCTATGAGTCGGCTTTTTTTTTTTTTCCCCTTTCTGTGGCAAAATCAGATGATGTATGATGTGATTTTATTTAAAAACCTCTGCTGGAGTGCTAACACCATCCATGCTTTTTGAGCATCTTGATTTTCCAGATTGCCTTGTGGATGATGTTTTAATTAGCAAAGCCCATTTGTAGTCCTCCTGCAAACATTAGGTCCTCTGCCATCTGAACCCATTTGAAAAGGCAAATGCCAGAACCTCCCCTGCAGTCCAAACAGTTTGTGGACTCTGTCTAAATAGTCTGGTGTCCTAACCGCAACTGTGGAATTTGCTAGAGCGTTAAAAGTACTGTAATGAAAATGTTGTCAGTCAGAGGCTGGAAGGGGAGGAGTGGAGTACTGCTAAGCCAGACGCTGGGGCTCTGGCAGGGCTGCAGGCAATGTCAGGATCCTCGGATCAAAAGGTGATGGAGAGACAGCTAATTGAGGAGCTCAATTCTGATATTTGTGGTTTCCTTTCCATCCTTGGAATTTGGTACAGTCCTTTAGAACAGCTCCTTGGCTGGCTCTGGGGCCCTGCCGGAAGCGGGGAGGGGATTCCTGGAAGTTACAGATGATAGTGGTTGGGTCCTTGTCTGCACATCTCTGGGGACCAGACTCATTACTTTTCATTGTCTTTACCCAGCCAAGGCATGCTAACCAGTAGCTGGGCTCTTCCAGCAGACTTGAGTTTACACCTAGGCTTAATGCAGATGCTTGCATAATTAAATAAGAAAAAAAGAGAGAGATGAAAGTGCACACAGAGGATAGAATATCTGTGAAATGCTGGAATAACTGGAAACGTATTTCTCACCCAAATCACTTTACGTAGTACTTGTGTTTTTGCTCATTCTGTTTGATGTATTATGCGAATGTTTCTCCTTACGCTCTTCCTCGCACTTGATTCATTTCCCAGAGTCTGGATAAGTTTTCACTCTTTGTTTTCTGGTCCTTAATACTATCGTGCATAGAGGTGACAGGGGCATTGAGAGGAAGAGATGCTGCATATGTACTCAGCTGTGTAAGACTCTCTGCGGCCCCACACACTGTAGCCCGCCAGGCTCCTCTGTCCATGGGATTCTCCGGGTGAGGATATGGGAGTGGGTTGTCATTTCCTACTCCAGGGTGTTTTCCCGAACCAGGGATCAAACCCCTGTCTCTTGTGTCTCCTTCATTGGCAGGCAGATTCTTAACTAGCACTACCTGGGAATCCCAAAGAAGAGACAGAGAGGCTTAATTCTCTCCTTCATGCCCAGTAAAGATGGAAGTCTTGATGAAGGGGGAGACGTTTGATCATTCCATTTTGATTGAGCACCTACTATATGGAATGGACAGAATGAAATGGACAGAGTGGACAGAATGAAAATAACAATCACAGAAAATGAATCAAACTGATCACATGGACCACAGCTTTGTCTAACTCAATGAAACTATGAGCCATGCTGTGTAGGGCCACCCAAGAAGGACGGGTCATGGTGGAGAGTTCTGACAAAATGTGGTCCACTGGAGAAGGGGATGGCAAACCAGTTCAGTATTCTTGCCTTGAGAACCCCATGAACAGTATGAAAAGGCAAAGAGATATGACCCTGGAAGATGAACTCCCCAGGTCAGTAGATGCCCAATATGCTACTGGAGAAGAGTACAGAAGTAACTCCAGAAAAAATAAGAGACAGAGCCAAGGCAAAAACAACACCCACTTGTGGATGTGACTGGTGATGGAAATAAAATCCCATGCTGTAAAGAACAATATTCGCATAGGAATCTGCAGTGTTAGGTCCATGAATCAAGGTAAATTGGAAGTGGTCAAACAGAAGACGACAAGAATGAACATCAACATTTTAGGAATCAGTGAACTAAAATGGACTGGAATGCGGGAATTTAACTCAGATGACCACTATATCTACTATTGTGGACAAAAATCCCTTAGAAGAAAGAGAGTAGCCCTCATAGTCAATGAAAGAGTCTGAAATGCAGTACTTGGATGCAATCTCAAAAATGACAGACTGATTTCTGTTCATTTCCAAGGCAAACCATTCAATATCACAGTAATCCAAGTCTATGCCCTAACCAGTAATGCTGAAGAAGTTGAAGTTGAACGATCCTATGAAGACATACAACACCTTCTAGAACTAACGCACAAAAAAGATGTCCTTTTCATCATAAGGGACTGGAATGCAAAAGTAGGAAGTCAAGAGATACCTGGAGTAACAGGCAAGTTTGGCCTTAGAGTACAAAATGAAGCAGGGCAAAGGCAAACCGAGTTTTGCCAAGAGAACACACTGGTCATAGCAAACACTCTCTTCCAACAACATAAGAGACAACTCTACACATGGACATCACCAGATGGTCAACATCAAAATCAGATTGATTATATTCTTTGCAGCCAAAGATGGAGAAGCTACATACAGTCAGCAAAAATAAGACCAGGAGCTGACTGTAGCTCAGATCATGAACTCCTTATTGCCAAATTCAGACTGAAATTGAAGAAAATAGGGAAAACCAGTAGACCATGCAGGTATGACCTAAATCAAAACTCTTATGATTATATAGTAAAAGTGACAAATAGATTCAAGGGATTAGAGCTAATAGTGCCTGAAGAACTATGGACGGAGGTTCCTGACATTGTACAGGAGACAGGGAGCAAGACCATCCCCAAGAAAAAGAAATGCAAAAAAGCAAAATGGTTTCTGAGAAGGCCTTACTAATAACTGAGAAAAGAAGAAAAGCTAAAGGCAAAGGAGAAAGGAAAAGATACACTCATTTGAATGCAGAGTTCCAAAGAATAGTAAGGAGAGATAAGAAAGGCTTCCTCAGTGATCAATGCAAAAAATAAAGGAAAACAAAAGAATGGGGAAGACTAGAGTCTCTTCAAGAAAATTAGAGATACCAAGAGAACATTTCATGCAAAAATGGGCACAATAAAGGACAGAAATGGTATGGACCTAGTAGAAGCAGAAGATATTAAGAATTGGTGGCAAGAGTACACAGAAGAACTCTCCAAAAATATCTTCATGACCCAGATAATCATGATGGTGTGATCACTCACCTAGAGCCAGACATCCTGGAATGTGAAGTCAAGTGGGCCTTAGGAAGCATCACTATGAACCAAGCTAGTGGAGGTGATGGAATTCCAGTTGAGCTATTTCAAATCCTAAGAGATGATGCTGTGAAAGTGCTGCATTCAATATTCCAGCAAATTCGGAAAACTCAGCAGTGGCCACAGGACTGGAAAAGGTCAGTTTTTATTCCAATACCAAAAAAGGCAATGCCAAAGAATGTTCGATCTACTGCACAATTGCACTCATCTCACACACTAACAAAGTAATGCTCAAAATTCTCCAAGCCAGGCTTCAACAATATGTGAACTGTGAGCTTCCTGATGTTCAAACTGGATTTAGAAAAGGCAGAGGAACCATAGATTAAATTGCTAACATCCATTGGATCATCAAGAAAGCAAGAGAGTTCTAGAAAAACATCTACTGCTGCATTATTGACTATGCCAAAGTCTTTGACTGTGTGGATCACAACAAACTGTGGAAAATTCTTCAAGAGATAAGAATACCAGACCACCTTACCTGCCTCCTGAGAAATCTGTATGCAGGTCAAGAAGCAACAGTTAGAACTGGACAATGGAACATCAGACTGGATCCAAATTGGGTAAGGAGTATATCAAGGCTATATATTGTCATCCCGTTTATTTAACTTATAGCAGAGTACATCATGTGAACTGCCAGACTGGATGAAGCACAAGCTGGAATCAAGATTGTTGGGAGAAATATCAATAACTTCGGATATGCAGATGATACCACTCTTATGGCAGAAAGCAAAGAAGAAGAGCCTCTTACTGAACGTGAACGAGGAGAGTGGAAAAGCTGGCCTAAAACTCAACATTCAGAAAACTAAGATTATGGCAACCAGTCCCATCACTTCATGGCAAATAGATGGGGAAATAATGGAAACAGTGAGAGACTTTCTTTTGGGGGGCTCCAAAATCACTGCAGATGGTGACTGTAGCCATGAAATTGAAAGATGCTCCTTGGAAGAAGAGCTATAACCAACCTAGACAGCATATTAAAAAGCAGAGGCATTACTTTGCCAACAAAAGTCCATCTAGTCAAAGATATGGTTTTTCTGGTAGTCACATATGGATGTGAAAGTTGGACTATAGAGAAAGCTGAGTGCCGAAGAATTGATGCTTTTGAACTGTAGTGTTGGAGAAGACTCTTGAGAGTCCCTTGGACTGCAAG
Source organism: Aepyceros melampus (assembly GCA_006408695.1). Lineage (NCBI taxonomy): Eukaryota > Metazoa > Chordata > Mammalia > Artiodactyla > Bovidae > Aepyceros > Aepyceros melampus. The sequence continues at coordinate 112,909 of SJXQ01000254.1, forward strand.
GAGATCTAATCAATCCTCAAGGAAATCAGTCCTGAATATTCATTGGAAGGACTGATGCTGAAGCTGAAACTCCAATATTTTGGCCACCAGATGCAAAGAACTGCCCCATTAGAAGAGACCCTGATGCTGAAGTTTGAGCAAGGTCTGGAAGTTGGTGATGGACAGGGAAGCCTGGTGTGCTGCAGTCCGTGGGGTCGCAGAGTCAGACAGGACTGAGTGACTGAACTGAACTAAATACATGGAACATGAGAGGTACAAAAAGATAGGAAGTGATTTATCATTTGAGAGAGTCTTCAGCAGCCCACAAAATTCTGCCAACACTCAGAGTGAATTCAAAAGCAGATTCTTCCCACTTAAGCTGCCAGATGAGAATGCTGGCTGACAGATACCTGGATTATTACCTTGTAAACCTGAGCAAAGTTCACAGCTAGATGTGCCCAGATTCCTACCTGACAGAAACCATGAAATAAATGTACCATTGAGGTGTGGTCATTTGTTTTGCAGCAATGAAAAATGAATGCTAAAGAAACGAAAACTCTGATGCTTTCTAATTATGGTGCTGGAGAAGATTCTTACCTTGGGCAGCATCGCGATCAAACCAGTCAATCCTAAAGGAAATCAACCCTGAATATTCATTGGAAGGACTGATGCTGAAGCTGAAGCTCCAATACTTTGGTCACCTGATGTAATTTGAATATTCATTGGATGGACTGATGCTGAGGCTAAAGTTCCAATACCTTGGTCACCTGATATGAAGAGCCAATCCATTGGAAAAGACCCTGACGCTGGGAAAGATTGAGGGCAGGGGGAGAAGGGGGCAACAGAGGATGAGATGGTTGGATGGCATCATGGACATGAGTTTGAGAAAACTCCAGGAGATAGTGAAGAACAGGGAAACCTGGCGTGCTGCAGTCCATGAGGTCACAAAGAGTCAGACATGGCTTAGTTACTGAACAACAACAAAGGAGGGTAGTTGGAAGAAATTGGCAAGACATTTTCTCTGCTCCTACCAGATCCCTTTTCAGTGTGACACGGAATAGGCAGAGCAATGCCACATTTTGTTTCTCCACTTGAGTTTGCTACATTATTTTATGACCTATCCCTCCAGAAGCATCTGTGAGGCTCAGGCGTGCTACTAAGAAATGGTATCAGGCTATGATGAAGAGTGTTTGTTCGCCAAGGTAAACCAGCTGTGGAATTTGTTGAATTATACTGAAGGAGAACTTGTGCTAGTTCTAATGAGTGTTTACACACACTGCTATTCATAATAACCCCATGAGAAGTGTAAGCAAGTGATCTTCCATTGAAGCTGAAAGAGAAAATGGCTCATCCAATGCCTTAGTCCATTCAGGCCACTGTCACAAAATACCTCAGACTCGGCAGCTTGTGAGCATGAGAGACTTCTCATAGTCCTGGAGGCTGGGCGTCTGAGATCAAGGTGCCAGCAGGGCTGAGTGCGGGATTGCATCTAGGTTGTGGATGTCTTGTATCCTTACCCGGGAGTCGGGGCTGGGGAGCTCTCTAGAGTCTCATTCAGAAGGGCGTTAATCTCATTCATGGGAGCCTCACCTCCCGTGGATTTGGCTGTGCCAGGTCTTGGTTGTGGCATGCACTCTTAGCTGTAGCATGTGGGATCTAGTTCCCTGACCAGGGACTGAAGCCAGAGCCCCTGCACTGGCAGCACGGGGTCTTAGCCACTGGACCAGCCATACCTAATTGTGTCAGTTTTTAAAAATGAAGTATAATCCGCATAAAGTGCATATAATCTCAGTCTCTTTTGACAAACGTGTACAGCTGAGTGACCCTTACTCCTCCCAAGATGTTGTTTGTTTTATTCCAGAGGAGCCCCACTGCCCCTTCCCAGCCATTCATCCTCTCATGAATGACTGGGAAACAACCACTCATCTGGCTTTCCACTCAGCATAATGTTTTTAAGATTCATACGTATGTATCATCAATAGTTCATTCCGTCATACTGCTATTGTTCCATTGTATGGAAATAATAATAATAATAATCCATTCTTTGATTGATGATGGTGAGCAGTTTCAAGTGTAGGGCTACTGGGAATAAAGTTGCTTTGAATATCCTCGTATGAGGCTTTCTGTGGACGTATGTTTTCAAATGAGATTTTCAGCTCATAAGGTAGGGGTATGTTTCTAAGAAACTCCCATACAGTTTTTAGTGACTGTGGGATTTGACTCTCTTGCCAGCAATGTAGGAGAGTCCCCCTTGCTCTGCATCCTCTCCTGTACTGCTGCTGCTGCTGCTAAGTCGCTTCAGTCGTGTCCGACTCTGCGCGACTCCATAGACGGCAGCCCACCAGGCTCCCCTGTCCCTGGGATTCTCCAGGCAAGAACACTGGAGTGGGTTGCCATTTCCTTCTGCAATGCATCAAAATGAAAAGTGAAAGTGAAGTCGCTCAGTGTATCCGACCCTCAGCGACCCCATGGACTGCAGCCTTCCAGGCTCCTCCGTCCATGGGATTTTCCAGGCAAGAGCACTGGAGTGGGTGTGATCAATTATTTCGTTTTAGCCATTTTACTGGTTGTGTGGTACCATCTTGTTGTGGTTTTCGTTAGCATTTTCCAAATTACTAACAGTCTTAAGAGAACTTTTTCATGCACCTTTTTCCATTCTCTTGTCTTATTTTTTTCAGTATCTGTTCGAATCTTTTGCCCATTTTTATGAGGTCATTTGTGTTTTATTATTGAGCTGTAAAAGCTTTTATATATTGTGGATACAGACCCTTAGTGAAATATATGTGTTCTGAATATTTTCTTCCAATCTGTGGCTTGACCATTAATTTTCTTAATCGTTTCTTTGATGAGTCTAAGGTTTAAATTTTGGTGAAGTCCAATTTATCATTCTTTAATGGTTAGTGTTTTCTGTGTTCTCTCTAAGAAATCTTTCTATCTCTAGGTTGAGGAGATTTTTTCCTTTTTTTTTTTTTTTAAAGAAGCTTCAGAGTTCCAGTTTTTACCTTCGGATCTGTGATCCATCTTATATTAATCAGTGATATGTTGTGAAATAGGAATTATGGTACTTTTTTATGATACAAAAGTCTGCTTGTTCCAGCCTCATTTGTTGAAGAGATTTTCCTTTTTCCATTGAACTGCTTTGGCCTTTTTGTCAAAAACTGACTGTGTACATGGACCTATTTGTGGGCTATCGGTTCTGCTTCATCTGTCAATCCTTTTAAAAATACTGTGCGGTCTTGATTGTCATCAAGAGTAGAATCTTGAAGAGTGGAATAAGTGCTGCAACTCTCCTTTTTTTATATATAATTGTTTTGGATAATCTGGCATGTCCACAACAATTTGGGGGCTTCCCAGGTGGCGCTTATGGTAAAGAATCCACCTGCCAACGCAGGAGATACAAGAGATGCGGGTTTGATCCCTGGGTTGGGAAGATCCCCTGGAGAAGGAAATGGCAACCCACTCCGATATTCTTGCCTGGGAAATCCCACAGACAGAGGAATCTGGAGGGTTGTAGCCCATGGGGCCACAAAGAGTCCAACACTACTGAGCACATACACACACACATAGAAATTTAGAGTTGCCTTAATTTCTACAAAAATTTCTTTTTTTAAAAAGTGTTTTCAGATATACAGGCTATGTTTGGGAGAATTGCCATGTTACCAATATTGAGCCTTCTGATCCAAGCATATAATATCTTTCTAGTTACTTAGATTGTTTAATGCTTCTTAACAATATTTTATATTTTATTTTATTGAAGTACAGATGATTTATAATGTCTTAATTTTTAAATTTCTGCTGTAAAGCAAAGTGATTCAGTTTTATATATTTTTAAAATTTATTTTATTTTATTAGCTCAGTTGTGTCCAGCTCTTTGTGACCCCATGAACTATAGCCTGCCAGGCTTCTGTGTCTATGGGATTCACCAGGCAAGAATACTGGAGTGGGTTGCCATTTTCTCCTCCAGGGGATCTTCCTGACCCAGGAATCACCCTGGGTCTCCTGCATTAGAGGCAGATTCTTTACCATCTGAGCCACCAGAGAAGCCCATATGTATATACATGTATATATACATGTGTATATATATATATATATATATACATTCTTTTTAATATTCTTTTCCATTGTGGTTTATCTCAGGATATTGAATGTAATTTCCTGCTTAACAGTGTTTTATAGTTTTCTGGGTAGCAATCTCTCACATCTTGTATTAAACTTATCTCTAGACATTGTACCTTTGGGGATATTTTGAAAATGATATTTTAACCCATTCTTTTATTCAGAATAGTTTCAGATGTATAGAAAAGTCACAAAGAAGGTACAAATTCCCTATGCCTTTGACCCACTTTCCCTTAATGTTAACGTCTTACATTTGTCACAACCAAGAAACCAACATTGGGACATTATTGTGAACTAAACTCAGACTTGATTCAGATTTCATCCCTTTTTCAACAAACAGCCTTTTTTCTGTTCTGGGTTACCATGTAACATCTACTTACAGATGTCTCTTCAATTTCTTTTCATTTTCAAAAATTTCTTAGTCTTTCTTTGTTTCTTGTGACCATGATAGTTTTAAAGAGTATTGGTCAGGTATTAGCTGGATTTTCCTCAACTGGGGTGTGTCTGTTTTATGTTTGTTTGTTTGTTTGTTTGTTTTTTCCCTCACTATTAGACTGGGATTATAGGCTTTGGGGGACTTCCAAGGTGGCTCAGTGATAAAGAAGCCACCTGCAAATGCAGGAGACTCTAGTTCGATCCCTGGGTTGGGAAGATCCCCTGGAGGAGGAAATGGCAACCCATTCCAGTATTCTTGCCTGGAGAATCCCATGGACAGAGGAGCCTGGGTGGGCTACAGTCCATGGGGTTGCAAAGAGTTGAACCTGACTAAACAACAACAGTGGGCTTTTGGAAAGGGTGCTACAGAGGTAAAGCACTCTTCTCATCACATATCAAAGCCACATATTATCAGTGAGACATTGCTGGTGATCAGATCTCGCTGGTGATCAAAGCTGACATAGCTTTGATCATCTGGCCAAAGAAGCCCCTGTCAGGTTCCTTCACTAAGTTACCTGCCTCTGCATGTGAAAGCACATTATCTCTTTGAGGAGGCAGTATCTGCATAAATTATTGTGATTCTTCTGCAAAAAGAGATGTCTCTTCTCATTTATTTGTTTGTTTATTCACTTATTAAGACCAGTGTGGACTCATGGATCATTATTTTAGTTGGAGGGTTATAATCAAATCTTTACATTATTTTGTTATTAGATTGTTCCAGCTTTGGCCATTGGGAGCTCTTTCAATGTGGCTTCTGTGTCCTTGTCCTTTTTTTTTTTTTTTTTTTTTTTAAGTATTTTCTGGCCCTACAAGATGCCCTGGGATCTGCTATTTCCCCCCCAAGGAGCCTTGGTTCCTTTACTGGAGAAGAATAACTGGGTACTTTGTGTGCTCATGGCTACTCTGGTGTTAACAGCCTCTAGGATCTCTCAGTGGACAGAACTAAGAAATACCTGTAATCTTTTTCAGATTCTTTGCCCTTATAGGTTATTACAAAATAATGAGTAGTTTCCTGTGCCAAGAATACTTATGTATGTATAACTGAGGTATATGTCTGAAACTCTACAACTTCGTAATCAACTGTACTTCAATTTTTAAAAATGTATTCAGTCATTTTAAAATAAAAAATTCCATGTAAGACTAAAGGGTGATATAAAACATTAAGGGAAAACATGTGTTAGTGTGGCATTTGCATTTTTATAAAGTATGAATCACAAAGAAATAACACGTGTAGTTAAATTTCAGTTCACTCCCTTTAAAAGTCTTGTTACCATGGCAATGCCAAGGCTGAGTTTTCACAGGATATAAGATATGGATTGTTTATTTTCTTTTTTAGAAAATATTTTTACGGTAATGTTTTTGCACAGTGTTAGGCATATTTAGAATGCAGTAACAAGGCCCTCACTTTACAGAAAGTGTTCAAGTAGGAAAACAGAAGAAAACCAAATGATATTTAAAGCTGAAGGTTAAAATCATCTATTCTGCATTTGTTCTGAGTTCGAGGTTTAAGATGGAGGTAGACACTTAAGAAATGTTATCAATTACAAATGTGATAAAACAGTATTTTCAAGTTGACATAGTATTTAGAGGTCCCAAATATGTCTTTTCTCAGTTAGGTTAGTTAACTCCTAGGCTTGATATCTTAAAAGCAGTGGAAATAAAAACTACTAACAGAAAAAAAAAAAAAAAAGCAGTCTGGAGATACACAGATCTGGAGATATATGGATCTAGAATCAATTCCGAATGCATCCATCCACATCTATCTCGAGCCCAGCTGAGTCCATAGCAGTCACCAACTCCAGTGCAGCACAGCTGGCTTCATTCTAGCTTGGTTCCCTTGCTTTTTTAGACATTTCCTCTCCGACAGTGGGCAAACGGGCTCCAGCCAGCCACCACTCACTGACTTACTTGCCCAGCCCAGTAGACATGGAACACGATTTCAGCATTGGTAGCCAGCATTAACCAGGAGAAGCCACGTCCCCAGCTGAAGTGTGGTGCTTGTGTGCAGTTGTTTTTTGTCTTAGCCTCCCAGTTTTCAGGCAGAAGACTGTTTCCCATTTGCAGGGCAGGAATGAAGATGCAGATTAGAGAATGGACTCGTGGAGACAGCGGGGGAAGGGGAGGGTGAAGTGAATTGGGAGAGTAGCATGGACGTATATCCACTGCCCTGCGTGAAACAGACAGCTAGTGGGGACCTGCTGTCTAGCATAGGGAGCTCCGCTGGGTGCTGTGATGACCTGGAGGGCTGGGATGGGGGGTGTTCAACAGGGAGGGGATATATCTATACTTATGGCTGTTTCACTTCATTGTATAGCAGAGCAGAGACCAACACAACATTCTAAAGCAATTATACTTCAATTTTTTAACATGTAAGAAACAAAAAAGAAGACTGTTTTCCAAGGTTACTTATGTCCACCCCTTTTCTCCAGCCCCTTCAGTGAGGTTAGGCTATACATTGATTCTCTGACTCCTATTTGATATGTTGCTTAAAATTTTTTATTTTTGATTTTCATACATTAAAGTTTACTTTTTGTGTCATCAAATTTGATGGGTGTTGTGTGGTTTGTTTTTTGTTTTTTGTTTTGGATTTTTAGAAAAAATTTTAATTGAAGGATAATTGCTTTACAGAATTTTGTGGTTTTCTGTCAAACATCAACAAGAATCAGCCATAGGTACATCCATGTCCCCTCCCTCCAGGACCTCCCTCCCGTCTCCCTCCCCAGCCCTCCCTTCAGCCTGTCACAGAGCCCCTGTTTGAGTTCTCTGAGCAATACAGCAAATTCCCATTGACACAGATGTATAGTGTCATGTGGTCACCACTGCAGAGCCATACATAATGATCCTTAAACATTCCCCCAGGTGTCCCCTCTGTAATCAGCTGCTGCCTCTTTCCGCCATGGTCCAGGCACCCACTGAGAGAGGACTTTCCATCCGTGTAGTTTCACCTTTTCCAGAATGTTGTATGAATGGACTCACGCATGGCCTGCCTTTCAGGCCGGTCACTATATTAGGCACCCTGTGACGTATAATATTGCATAGCAAACATGGGGTTTAGTCACTAAGTCGTGTCCAGCTCTTGTGACCCCATGGACTGTAGCCTGCCAGGTCCTCCATCCATGAGATTCTCCAAGCAAGAATACTGGAGTGGGTTGCCATTTCCTTCTCCAATAGCAACTATACTTCAATTTAAAAAATAAAAATAGTCTGATTTACCTCTAATGGATTACAGGAGGATTAAATAAAATAATAACTTTGGAAAAAAATAACGCATGTTTAATATATACGTTCATGGAGCTCTCGAGGCAAGAATACTGGAGTGGTTTGCCATTCATTCCCTCTTCCAGTGGACCAGGTTTTGTCAGAACTCTCTACTGTGACCTGTCCATCTTAGATGGCTGTGCACCACGTGGCTCATTGAGTTACACAAGCCCCTTCCACCACAGGAAGGCTGTGATCCATGAAGGGGAATCGTATACACGAAGTACAGTCACTGGCTCTGGTCTCTAACCAATTTACAGGAGGAAGCCAGTGGCCACAGAGAGCAGATCTCTCCCACTTACTGACCAGAGAACCGGATGGGGATGAGGGAACAAGGATGAGATCTCTTTGTTGCTCAGTCACTCAGTCCCATCCAGCTCTTTTGCAGCCCCATGGACTGTAGCCCACCAGACTCCTCTGTCCCTGGAATTCTCCAGGCCAGAATCCTGGAGTGGGTAGCCATTCCCTTTCCCAGTGGATCTTCCCAACCCAGGGATCGAACCCAGGTCTCCCACATTGCAGGCATATTCTTTACCATCTGAGCCACCGGGGAAGCCCCACCAGATCTCTCTGGGACTTGGGAATTGATGTGCTCTCTTTGCCTGGATTCTACCTGCTACTTGCAGGCTCTTTTCTCTGCTGGGGGAATCTGACCACAGAGCTTATTAATTCTCTTCTTTTCCCTCCTGTGTCAATGATTCTTTGCTCACCATTCTACCTTCTGGGAATCTCTAACGAACTTCTGGCCTCATGAACAAATGGATTGTCCCCTTCTTGTGTCTCAGCTTCAAACCCATATCCCCAGCAACCCGCTTTCCTGGGGAGTTGGTCTCTTGTTAACGCTGCCGATAGGTGGTGCTAGAGAGAGAATAATTTCCGAGGAGGGAAGGGAGCTTCCGGCTTCCCCTCCTCAAAGCTGCTCTATCAGAATCTTCTGCTGTCAGAGGAGAGCCATCGGCCCTGGCCGTGCCCCTGCCCCAGGGACCTGAGCATCTTTGCTGCAGCAGCCTGCATCTCCTTCCTTTGGCTGCACTCAGCTCAGCTGTGGGAGCTACCTCCTCAGCTGAGTGATCGATTTCCCTTAAAAATCCCATCCTTTGAAATTCCTCGTGTGAGCTCTGATTTCCTGACTCGATCCTGACAAAACTAGTTGAAAGCCCCCTCTTTCCCCCCGTCTCATTCCTTTAGCAGATGCCCCATCAGCACTTCAAAAGATTCTATATTTTAAGAAAAGTTTTCTGTACGTTTCATTATTATGTTTTGCTTTATTTTTTATTGAAGTATATCTGCTTTACAATGTTGTGTTAGTTTTTGCAAAACAATGTTTTGTTAGTCAGCAAAATAAATAAGCTCTACATACACATATGTCCCCTCTTTTTTGGATTTCCTTCCCATTTAGGTTACCATGGAGAACTGAGTTCCCTGTGCGGCACAGTAGGTTCTCATTAGTCATCTGTTTTAGGCATAGTGTCAATAGTGTTTATGTGTCAATAAAACACTTAATGCCTGCAATTCAGACCCAACACTTTATGATGGCATCAGCAATTTCCCTGTCTTTGGGAACAGGGTACAAATGGAAGGTGGCTATTTGGTTACCCTGAAGTGAATTTTCAGTTCTCTTTAATAACTCAATCTCAATCATGTCCACAAATAATACCATAAACTATAAAACAGTATATGATAAATGTGTATTATAAACAGCCACTGTTTTCCCCTAAAACATGGCAGAAAATAAATCTTGATTAATACATACATGCGTGCATATGTAAATAATCATTTATAAATTCTTGGCTCCATCCTTTCTCCTGTCTCATGAGTTTTATGTAATATATATATATATATAATTTATATATATATATATACATTATGTGTGTGTGTGCTTGTTATGTCTGATCTTTTCGACCCCGTGGACTGTAGCCCCCCAGATTACTCTGTCCATGGGATTCTCCAGGCAAGAATACAGGACTGGGTTGTCATTCCCTTCTCCAGGGGATCTTCCTGACCTGGGGATCAAACCATGGTCTCCTGCATTGCAGGCAGAGTCTTTACCATCTGAGCCACGAGGGAAGCCCTTATATATTATATATGTGTGTGTGTGTGTATGTGTGTGTGTGTACACACACATACACACACACACACACACAAACAAAAGCAAATAGACAGCAATAGCAACAAAATATGATTATTTCTATTTCCAGCTACTCCGTTTTCTGGTATGCTTGGGGAATAAAGTTCAAGGTCATCATTTGATGCAGGAGGTTGACAAGACAGGCTCTGAGGCATCAGTGAGTTAGTTGCCCAGGTTACCCGGCTAGCAAGTGGTGGATGAGGCCCCGCCCCACCTCTGCACACACATTTCCTTGAAGCCCTGCTGCCCCTCCCCCCACCCAGCGGGCCCTGAGGTCTGGAGCATCCTTGAAAGGATGCACCTGCCCCTGACAGCCTGGAACCAGAGTTCAGCCCCAGCTTCGTAACTCAGGACTTCGCCTGTGAGTCTAGCCCTCTGTCCTTCGGCTTTCCCCCTCCCCTGAAGAGGAAAGTTATTTTCAACCCTCCATCTGTTTTGTGTTTAATGTGCAGAAAGGTTGCACACTTTCAGGGACCTTGTTCATAAGCAGTAGATTGTACAACGGTTTATTACACAAGCGGGGGTTTTTATTGCTGGCCTTTGTGGAGTTGCCAACTGGGAGAACATAATGTGCTTAGCGGTCCCTATCAGGAAAAACGAGAAAGCATTAAATACCAGTCAGACTGTCAAGCATCGAAAAGTGGTAATCAAATCCAGAAACCCCCAGAGGATGGCTGGTGACAAGGATTTTTCTCATTAATAGCGTTTTTACGTCCACAACCATTTCTCACAGCGTTTACATCACAGACAGTATCCTATAGCAGGATACAAGATGTGTAACAATGGTGGGTAAGTTTCAGACCTGGAATAACTCATGTGCTCTTCAAAATCAGACCCTGCTCAATGCAGAGCATTGAACTGGAATCTTGGGAAGAGCTCTGACTGTCTCTCTCTCTCTCTCTCTCTCTCTCTCTATATATATATATATATATATATATATACACACACACACACACATATATATATAATCACATCACAACGTTGGGAATGTTAGCTCTGCGGATAAGTGCTCAAGACTTAACCCCTGTCATATCCAGAGCCATACCTTCTGTATTCCTAGGAGGGAATGTATCAAAATCATACATTTTACTGCTGTTTTGTCCTCAACCACGTGAAGGGGTAGAAAACTTCTGCAAAGCATCCTAGAAAAATACTGTATCAGAATGGTCCCAGCTGTTAACAGTAACATAGGTTACTTTTGCTCCTTTCCCTTGAAAGCTCAGACCATCACAAAGGCTTTGGCATAAAAGCTGATGAAGACCTCAGACTTGACATCAGAACTACTTAGAGAACCCCCAGCCCCACACACACACACACACCCCAGAGTGATTAAATAAGATCTGGAGATGGGCTAGAACATTGGCATGCTTTTAAAATTCTCCCTGGGATTGTAATACAGAGCTCAGGTTGAGAACTAACCCCCTAACTAATTATACTGGGAGAGGAGATTGAGCCTGGAGGAGTCACCACCCCAAACAATGGATTTCCAGTACAGTGGTGGTTCTCTTGCTGTAGCACTACTGAACTTCATGTCCCAAATCTCATAACCCTTTATTTATAAAAGCAACAGATCCAAATCTCTCCCCCTCCTCTCTTTCTTTTCCTGCAAATAGTTGTTGTTTAGTTACTAAGATGTGTCCAGCACTGTGGACTGCAACCCACCAGGCTCCTCTGTCTGTGGGATTTCCCAGGCAACAATACTGTGCGTTGCCATTTCCTTCTCGAGGGGATCTTCCCAACCCAGGGATTGAATCCATGTCTCCTGCATTGGCAGGCTGAATCTTTACCACTGAGCCACCAGGGAAACCCCTTGCAAATAGACGTGTTATAAATTGAGTTAGCAGCAGCCACTCAAGCCTCCCTGGGAATCCTCCAGGAGATAGAGGGGCCATAGAATCAGGGTGGAACTGTCAGGACCACAAGGAAAAGTGGTGAAAGGACCCATCTCTCTCCCCAGATGGAGCATGGAGAAGTGAGTCTTAAAGACGACGTAGATGCAGCCTCATTCTACATCATTAGTCCATTGTTAGAATCCTTGCCTGTTTGAACAAAGCAGTCCTAGGTTATGCTTGAGTCCAGGCTTAAATATGAATGGTCAACCCCCCATCACTTCCAAACGTGTTCCAAATTGGACTTGACATGATCTGATCCCCTTACACTCTAGATTGGTTCCACCAAAAGCCTTGTCCACACTTTCACCAATGGGTCCTTTTTCAGGCTGAGACCTCCCAGCCTCTTCCCAAACCCACAGGCCAGGCTCTGACTGCACTCCAGCTGCATGTGGGCTAAACCGTGCGCTCCACCGACATACAGCTGATACCCAGGGGACGTTGTGTTGGTTGGTAGCCTTGGACTTCTCTGCTTAATCACCCCGGCTTTAATGCCACTTAAAGCAGAATGTAAGCACTGCAGGAATCCCAGGAATCTGATGATAGAAACTGTATTTTTAGAGCCGTGAATGACTCGAGCGAGTGAAGCCGCGCAGTGACCGAAGCCTTCTCTGCAGTTTCCCATGATTTATCGCAGGCGAGTTCATGGCAGGTTAAAATAATTGAATGCTGTGTTAGCCTACACACTGGCGCGGGTTACGGGGGGAGTCATTCGTAACATATTTGTCACAAAGCACGATTTCCAAGATAGAACTCTGATCCACACGCCATTTTTTTTTTTTTTCCACCGAAACGACACAGTTGAAATACCTCCTTCGTGGAGGCTGGCTCCGTTTTCACAATGTCCGACCCCAAGCTACAGCTTCGGGGAAAAGGACGGAGGGAATGACTAGTCCGCCAAATAAAATGTAAGTATATCCTGACGGAGCACTCACTCGGACTGGGGATGAAGGTGAATGCTCTTTCTGGGATGGTTGTACCTTTGAGACTCAGCTAGGCAGGCTCTATCTGCCTCTGAGTGTTCCTTCGATTTTCTTTTTCTTTCATGGTTTATTTTCCACTTTTTTCCTGCTCTGTTTTTTTCCTTTGCTTATTAGCTGTGGCTCCCCAGGGAAGTAATGTTTGCACTCTGTAATCAAATGCTGTACTATGAAAGTGGTAATTGCTCAGCCGTGTCCAACTCTTTGCGACCCCGTGGACTGTAGCCTCCTGGGCTCCTCAGTCCATGGGATTCTTCAGGCAGCAATACCAGAGTGGGTTGCCATGCCCTTCTCCAGGTGATCTTCCCAACTCAGGGATTGAACCTGGGTCCCCTGCATTACAGGCAGATTCTTTACCATCTGAGACACTAGGGAAGAACCTATCCTATGGGGAGAATAAAGATGAATTCTGTAGCATCAGTGCAGAAGAGTGAGATCTTTTTCTTTTTTGTTGTTTTGGTTGCACATGTGGTATGTGGGATTTTAATTGCCCAACCAGGGATCAGACCTGCACTCCCTGCATTGGTAGTGTGGCACCTTAACCACTGGACCACCAGAGAATTTCCTAGAGCAAGATCTTGAACCCATGGTGGGTCCACAGGGCCCCAGGTTCAGCTGTGTAAGAAGTGCAATGGTCCTTATTGTTTTTTGTTTTTATAAATGTACTTAATTTCTCTTCTGAGCCCCAATATTTCTTAGTCATGTCTCCATGAAACCTCAGTCAAATGAGGGTGTCCTCAGACAGATCCAAGGGAGCCAGACTTCTGATTTGCTGTCTCCAAGACTGTCTGACTGCTACATCTCACCCTTCCTGGGGAATGCTGGGCTCCGGGACTCCTTCCCAGAGACCCCACCATCAGATCAGCTTCCCAGCTCCTCCAGCTCCCAAATCTGAAGTCTTATCAGGCCCAGATTGAGTTTCCCAGCCATCCATGTAAATTTCCCAATCTGGTTTATGCTGAAAGCCTGGGATTTGAGACTTGAAGCTAAAAATATGACTCTTACGTTATCTCTATGTTGCTGGCTTTCCCTTCCCTGGAGCAGCGAAGACAGACGGCCTAGCTGCCCAGTGGGGAGAAAACACAGGGAATGCCACGGAAAATATGTGAGCACAGGCCTCTCGGTGATTCCCCACCACAGTGACAAGGCACCGAGAGGCAGGCCTGGCATCCACAAAGGTGGCCGCTGTCTTGACTCCAGGTACATTAGAGAAGTGATAAGAACACAGGCTGTGGAAGTCAGAGTCTGACTCCACGGTTTCCTGACTCTCTGTCCTTGAACACATTACCGCACAAACAGAAATTATAATAGCACCTGCCTTACAAGGGACTCGGTGTATGCCTCATGCATGAAATAATTCTGTTATTATTACCACTGTTACTGACTCCTTGTCTCTTAAAGCCATTGGAGTCAATGCCATCAACACAAGTCCCTGTTTACAGGGGAGGAAGGGGCTGCTGCTCCCCGGAGGTGGGGTGGGGGTGGCGAGAGTCTTGGAAATGTAGCCCTTGGGGTAAAACCTGGGCAGTCCTCTGGGCTGGGTTCAGAAGGAATCTGCTGATGTCAGTCAAGCCTGTGCTGAGGTGCTGGCGTGGAGAGGCAGATTCTCAGGGAGCAAGAGTTGGTATCAGAAGACAGATCTGTGCTTTCAGGGCAGGGGACATGAAAGAGACAGAGGGGGAGGAGGCACGAAGTTGGAGGAAGGCTGGCCAAGTCCGGGTCGGGGGGAGGGTGGTGGTGCTGCTCTGCTGACCTTACTGGCAGCTGCTGGAGGTCAGAACTTGCCCTGTGCCCCATCCTCCCAGCCTCACCCCCACCCCCGGAGATGTGAGTTGTGTGAGGGCTTTGCTGAGGGAGGTGCTACTTGTGTGAGCCAGAACCAGACAGGACACCGAGGAAGAGACAACGGTCTGGCAAGCGCCTTCTACATAATCTTGTTCTGCAGCCCACCAAACTGATGAGAACGAGAAGGTGGGGACCTTGACCCTCCCACCTGCCCATCCCTGATCCCAGGGCCAGTCAGGTCAGGACGACAGGACTGCAAGTCAGAAGTCAGGAGCCCTGGGCTGGAGATCCAGTCACATGGTCAGTGAGCCTCTGGCCTTGGACACACCCTTCACCTCTCTAGACCTGGGCACGGCCACCCATCCCCACCCCCAGAAGATGGGAGAGCCCTAGACAGCAGCTTCACTGGGGAGAGCAATATGACACTGTTAAAACTGGGGAGGTTTGGAGCCAGAAGGGTGTTGATGTGAATCCTGTCTTTGTCATTCAGTTCAGTTCAGTGCAGTCGCTCAGTCGTGTCCGACTCTTTGTGACCCCATGAGTTGCAGCATGCCAGGCCTCCCTGTCCATCACCAACTCCCAGAAATCACCCAAACTCATGCCCATCTAGTCGGTGATGCCATCCAGCCATCTCATCCTCTGTCATCCCCTTCTCCTCCTGCCCCCAGTCCCTCCCAGCATCAGAGTCTTTTCCAATGAGTCAACTCTTCGCATGAGGTGGCCAAAGTACTGGAGTTTCAGCTTTAGCATCATTCCTTCCAAGGAACACCCAGGACTGATCTCCTTTAGAACAGACTGGTTGGATCTCCTTGCAGTCCAAGGGACTCTCAAGAGTCTTCTCCAACACCACAATTCAAAAGCATCAATTCTTCGGCACTCAGCTTTCTTCACTAGATGTAAATATGGGCTTCCCTGGTGGCTCAGATAGTAAAGACTCTGCCTGTAATGCAGGAGACCCAGATGGGTTTGATCCTGGGTAGGGAAGATCCCCCAAAGAAGGGAGTGACTACCCACTCCAGTATTCTTGTAACTGTAAATATAGGACAGTTAATGTATTTAGTTTTTCAAAGCTTCCCTTCCCTCATTCATAACAATGGGGATATTGATAATGCACTTCTGTGATTATTTGGAAAATTAAATTCAAGAATGTGTGTGAAGTGTTGGGTTCAGGACTGCTGAGACACTGAGGGCTTGATCGTTCGTTGCCTGTATCAGTGTAGTGATCATTTAGAGGAACCATGGGTCCTTCAGGGCTTCCCTGGTGGCTCAGCCAGTAAAGAATCCATCTGCAATGCAGGAGACCCAGGTGTGATCCCTGTGTCGGGAAGATCCCCTGGAGAAGAGAATGGCAACCCAATCTGTATTGTTACGTGGAGAATTCCAAAGACAGAGGAGCCTGACAGGCTACTCTCCATGGGGTCGCAAAGAGTTGGACACAACTGAGCGACTAACACTTTCACTTTCACACTTAGGCCCCATCAGCTCAGTGGCAGGAGAGCTCAAGTTGGTGTGCCTGCTTCATTCACAGCCTCTTTGTGTCTATGTTTTATTTTTAATAAATATAAATGCTCCACACTAAAAAATGATGATGATTCTATAAATCACTGGACTAGATCAAGGATTGGCAAGCTTGCTGTAAAGAGCAGGATAGGAAGTAGCTTAAGCCTCCTGGGCCACATGTGGTCTCCATTGCATTTTCTTTTATTAGAGTTAATAAAAGAATAAAAGTTAATGCTTTTATTAGGGTTAGAGTAGAAGTAGGGTCAGACTCACATAGAGAATAAGAGTATTTGTTGGGACTGTGCAACAGTCACAACACAGAACATCTCAGTGGCTGAACACAGTTAGGAGGTATTTCTCAGGGTCACTAGCAGTAAGGAATCCGCCTGCCAGTGCAGGAGTTGTAAGAGACACAGCTTCGATCTCTGGGTCCGGAAGATCCCCTGGAGGAGGAAATGGCAACCCACTCCAGTATTCTTGCCTGGAGCATCCCATGGACAGAGGAGCCTGGTGGGATACAGCCCACGGGGTCACAAAGACTCGGACACAACTGAAAGTGATTCAGCACTGCGATGTCCCAGTAAAATGTGAGTTGAGGGTCAGGGGGCATACACCACAAAGTCTTTTGGGGACCAAAACTCCTTCCATCTGGTGGTTCCCCATCCATTGGGAGGCCTCTGCTGGATGGAAAGGAAAGAGAGATGGACCCACATTAAGAGTGATTTAAAAATATACAAACCATTCTGTGCGGTGTTGGACCTTGGGTGATTCTGCCCTGAAAGACATAGTTTCCCCTCTCGTGGATTCAACCATCTATCTCTGAGGTTCCTTCTGAAGATGATACAAACTTCTCTCTGATAAACCTTATTCTTCTCCACCCAGGTGGCGTAGCAACCACTCTATAAGGTCACACACTCTCGCATGATCATCATTTTCATACTTAGAACAGCTATCAGGTTCAGCGTTTTTGTTTTTATACGTAACATTACACAGAATTCTTCTGTGCTCAGTTCTCAGTTGAGATGGTGTATTATGTCCTGGAGAGTGGCTGTTACAAAGGACCACAAACTGAGTGACTTAAAATAAAAGAAAATTATTCTCAGGGTTCTGGAGGCCAGGAGTCCAAAATCAGAGCATCGGCAGCCTTGATTCCCTGTGGGGGGCCTGGGGAGAGTTTGGTCCAGGCCTTTCTCCCAGCCCCCAGTGGCCTCAGTGGTTCTTGGTGTCCTCCACTTGTACATGCTTGACTGCAGTCTCTGCCTCCATCTCCACGTGGCTTTTCCCTGTCTCTTTGGTATCACAAGGCCATCTCCCTGTTAGATCAGGGCCTACTCTGGACAGCCTCTTCTGGACTTGATGAAATCTGCAAAGACCCTATTTCTGAATAAAATCATGTTCCCAGCTACTAGGGGTTAGCAGCTCAACGTGTCTTTTTTGAAGTGTGGGGATGTGGTGAACCACTCGGCCCACAGCAAGTGGCGGCCAGCACACAGTGGTGGTCTGTCGTATCTAAGAGCTGTGAACTGTTAGAATGTCAGCAGTGGTGAGGATGGGCAAGGCTACCCTGGTGTGTGTCGATATGAGAGGCCTAAAGGAGCTTCATTTTTTACCCTTCACTGTAAATTACAGACAGAACAGTGCCATTAAAGCTGCCACCTTGGAGAGCGTAGAATTTTCCTTTTTGGAGTTTTTATTTTTTTTTTTTATGGACATGGAACAATGAACTAGAAAATGTTGCACATTCTGTCCTCTCCTTCTATTTTCAACTTACAAAATGTTGTATTCAAATACCGGAACAGTGAGGCTTGCGGTTACTAACAAAATTAAAAATAAAAGCAGAAAGCCCCACAGCGACCACGTCACCCCAAGAGGGAGATGCAGGCTGGTGCCCTGAACAAGCAGTGGACTTTCTAGTGGATTTGCACTCCCTCCTGCAGAGGTCAGGATGGAAAGTCACGACCAGCTGGTTGTAATTCTGTCCTATTTTGAAACAGATGACAGAGACAACTAGCCCATCTCTAGGGTTGAGATTTATTTCCCTTCCTTGGTCTAAGTTCCAGAGACCCAACTTGCAAAGAAGAGGGCAGAATATTTTCTTGGTGATCTCAGCCCACTGCTGCCAGTGGGTGGAAAACCTACCCGTATCCTAGAACTGGCCCATGGGAATGGGTCCATACCACACCATCTCGAAAATTCCAGAGTAGGACTTTGGTCTCTCGTCCAGTCTCATGGTCCCTTTTGTCTTTGCTCACCTTCATGCGCGTGTGCTATGTTGCTTCAGTCGTGTCTGGCTCTTTGAAGCCCTGTGGACTGTAGCCCTCCAGGCTCCTCTGTCCATGGATTCTCCAGGCAAGAATACTGGAGTGGGTTGCCATTTCCTACTCCAGGGGATCTCTCTGACCCAGGGACTGAATCTGCATCTCTTACGTCTCCTTCACTGGCAGCTGGTCCTTTAGCACTAGTGCTGCCCAGCCCATTTGCTCACCTTCAGTGGCACGTAAGACAGTCTTGTATTTACAAGCTTCTCTCCTCCTAACTTCCCTGGTGGCTCAGACGGTAAAGCGTCTGTCTGCAGTGTGGGAGACCTGGGTTCGATCCCTGGGTCGGGAAGATTCCCCGGAGAAGGAAACAGCAACCCACTCCATTACTCTTGCCTAGAAAATCCCATGGATGGAGGAGCTTTGTGCAGGCTACTGTCCATGGGGTCACAAAGAGTCGGGCACAACTGAGCAACTTCACTTCCCTTCACTTCACTTCTCTCCTCCTAAAGGGCAAGCTCTTTAAATCTTGGTCTTATGACTCAAGAGGAGAAGCCAGTGGAGAGAGTGAAACTTGAGATGCTGGAGAAGAAGCAGCAGCTTAGGAATGGATCCTTCAGGAACCAGGAAGGATGGGGCAGAGGGCCAAGCTGGAATGTTCTCTGTCCTGTACAGGCTCCAAGCAGTAGGGAGTCTCATGTCAGTTCCCCTGGAAGCCAGTTAACCCCTTTTATTGGGGTATAACTTCAGACCTAGAATACACCCCAGATGGCTCTTGCTACAGCTTCAGCTTCCCTGGTAGCTCAGATAGTAAGGAACCAGCCTGCAATGCAGGAGACCCAGGTTTGATCCTTGGGTTGAGAAGATCCCCTGCAGAGTGGGAATGACTACCCACTCCAGTATTCTTGCCTGGAGAATTTCCTGGCCAGAGCCTGAGCCTGGCAGGCTACGGTCCATGGGGTTGCAAAGAATCAGATACGTCCAAGCGACTTTCACTCACTTTCACAGCTACCAGCGGGAGCGATGCATTTAACTTCTCTCTGCCTTAGGTTTCTCATCTGTTTGATGGGCTAAATAATAACCCTTGTGCAATTGTTACAGGATCAAATATGATAATGGATGGAGAGCACATAGCATGTAGCCAGCCTAGTGCAGTGATTCCCAAACTTCCCAGATTCCCCCGCCTGAGAATTTTGATCGTGCACACGTGGGTTGGAACCTGAGAATCTGTGTATTTGCCAAGCACAGAAATTCTTATACCCCGGGAAATTGGGGAAATGATGCTGTTACAATACCAGAAAGTCAGTAAAGAGTAGTTACTTTTACAGTACCATTTTCATCATTGTTACTATCATCACAAGGTGATTCATTTAAACAAGCTTATTATACATACAAGAAAGAATTAATAGACTCGGTCCTTAAGTTTTGGATTTAAGGATACATAAACCAGGGATTCTGATTCTGGCTCTAGCTGATAAAGTGTTCTGACCTTCAAAACGTTTAATCTCCACACCTCAATTTCTTCATCTGTAATATTACTGGTTGCTGTTGTTTAGTCACTCAGTGGCGTCTGCTCTTTGTGACCCTGTGGACTGGAGCCCACCAGGCTCCTCTGTCCATGGGATTTCCCAGGCAAGAATACTGCAGTGGGTTGACATTTCCTTCTCTAGGGGATCACCCAGGGATCGAACCTGTGTCTCTTGTGTTGGCAAGCAGATTCTGAGCCACCAGGGAAGCCCTTGTTACTGGTAAGGGTGTGGTAATAATTGTTGAAAATAATGGATATAAAGTAGCTGACACACAGTAGGTCCCTCCCCTGTGAAAGATTTTCTTTCTTTTAAGCAATGGCTCAAATTCTTAAAAGAAAAAAAAAAAAAACTTAAAAACAGTTATCTAGGGACTTCCCTGGTGGCCCACAAGTTAAGACTTTTAGCTTCAAATGCAGGGAGCATGGATTCAATCCCTGGTCAGGGAACTAGAATGCTAGAGGCCTATTGGCGGGGTCAAAAAATTAAAAAAAAAAAAAGATTTTAAGAATTTTCAAGCAATTATCTAAACCCTTCCCCTCATTATTTAAACAGATGAAAGCAGAACTGTTTTGGTTCTCAGTTTGATGTGTATCTTTCTTCCCACCAAACTCCCCTACTAGCCTTAAGTTACCTACTTCCATGGAGCTCTGTGCAATGTTTGGTTTTTTGTTTTGTTTTGTTTTTTAAAAAAGACTGTCTTAAATAACAGAATTCTAACTGACCTTTAGCATTAAGATTTCTTGCTTTTCTCAAGTGTATCTTTTGCAGACGGTAAAGATGTCTTGCTGGAGAAGGCAATGGCACCCCACTCCAGTACTCTTGCCTGGAAAATCCCATGGACGGAGGAGCCTGGAGGGCTGCAGTCCATGGGGTCGCTGAGGGTTGGGCACGACTGAGCGACTTCACTTTCACTTTTCACTTTGATGCATTGCAGAAGGAAATGGCAACCCACTCCAGTGTTCTTGCCTGGAGAATCCCGGGGATGGGGGAGCCTGGTGGGCTGCCGTCTATGGAGTTGCACAGAGTCAGACACGACTGAAGCGACTTAGCATAGCATAAAGATGTCTGCACAGTATAAGCCACTTAGGCTATCTACAGTGCACTCATATGATGGGGAGTCCTGCTGGAAGCCCTGGAGCAAAAGAAAGATCACTGAGCAATTTCTAGTTTGAGAAGAATATAGGTCGCTTGGACCCACCTTCAAGAACTCAGCCGCAGGGCAAGCCAGAATTATAAATGAGTCACCTTGCTGTGTGCCCAGAAGGAAAGAGAAAAGCTGAACACCTAGCCAGTCTGTTACAGAGAGAAAGTACTTGCCCCGCCCCAATCTAGTGGCTCGCTCTCTCTAGGCAGCAGAGAAAAGAGGGGGTTCACAAAGGGAAAATATAGGGCAATATGTGGACGAGAACAAGGAAAACTAATCCCTGAAGGTCCTGAACTGCTGGTTCCCAGTGAAGGTGGCCCGTCAGCGCCCTGGAATCTGCATTATTAGCTGTTTTCCACCTTAGAAGGAAAGCAGCAGAACTGGGAGGTTGTGGTTTTCAGGCAAAAAAAGTTCTGTCTTCAACTTGCAGATCATGTCTGGTTTCTCTCCAAATCTGTATTCTCATCCTCATTTCCCTGTTCCTAAATCTGCCTCCCCTGTAGCACTCAGGCATAAGCTCCTAGGCAAGAAAACATGACCCGTGGTGTATTTACCATCACATTAAGAAGTATGGATTTTCAAAGTATGATTTTTAATATTATGATTGCTTTTCCCTGACGGAAAATATCTTCAAGTCAGATTATTTATCGCCAGGTGGTAAATAACAGTGAAAGTTAATGATACTTAACATCTCTCCTTCCTTCTTGCCAAGCCCCATTCTAGGCACCTTACCTATTAGGTCTTCTAACAACCTGTGCAGCAGATCTCATTATTCTTTTCCATATTTCACAGCCTTTGAAACTAAAACACAAGGAGGTTCAGTAGCTTAGCCAAGGTTGCACCACCAAGGCTGGAGCCAGAATTCCAACTAAAACGAGAGCAAATCTTAACCACGACAGTCAACAGCTTTGGGTGCCAAAGGCTGAACATCCCCTAAGAGTGTTCAGTGAGAAAGAGAGATAAGCCTGATTTTGCTCTCAATAATTGTTTTTTCTGTCAAAAATAGAACTTTGCAGTTTATTTGAACAGCAAAACATAATACTCCTGTTACCATGGCATTCCATTTTAGAAGATTTAGAGTGAGATATAAAAATACAAGTTCCTAGATACAAGTCAGCACCTTTTCCATGACAAGAAACCTTAACCCCTCCTTTCTACACTACTTGATACTAATTGAAAACAAGAAGTGTTTACTCATGTTCTCTTCAATGAGACTTTTTAATCCCAATGACCTTTAGACTTTCTTTATTGTGTAGAAACTTGCCATATTCCACTTTTGAAACTCTGAGAAAATGATGTACCTCTTTTATTCTCCTCTTCCGTCAACATCCTCTTTAAGTGTAGTAGGCAACAGTGAATCCTCTGGAGTCAAATAGTCTTGAATGAAACAGCAAATCTATCATTTACCAGTTATGTGACCTTGGGCTAGTTACATGACCTCTGATTAGTTGCCTTAACTGCAAAATGGAAATAATAATAGTTACTCATGGTTTATGTTACCCCAGGTGGCACTACTGGTAAAGAATCCACCTGCCAATGAAGGAGATGTGGGTTCAGTCCTTGGGTTGGGAAGATCCCATGGAGCAGGAAATGGCTACTCACTCCAGTATTCTTGCCTGGGAAATCCCATAGACAGAGGAGCCTGGTGGGTGCCCTTCCATGGGGTCGTAAAGAGTTGGACACAGTCAAGTGCATACACATACACACACACACACACACACGCTCGCTCTCTCTCATGGTTTGATTGTCATAAATCACTTGGAACAAACCACTGGTACATGCTGAGCTTTCAATAAACTGTATCAGTAGCAGCAGCATCCTCATCACCACCATCATCATCAGAAGACAATTTGCTTAGACTTTACCAACAGAGACTTTCATGGAGCCCTTATCTATAATTTGTTACCAGCTACCCAGAGATATGCTAGCTGAGTGGGAGGCGGTAATCACTTATAAAATAATCCTTTTCTTGATAATTTTAAAGAAGAGAGTAAAAATACTGTTTGGACCAGTAAGAGACCAGAATTGCCATTGTTCCCCAGTCATGGTTCCAGCCTTGCATTTTGCCTTGCATAGTTGTTTGAATCTGTCTCCCTTCACAAGCTTCTCTAGGACTGACTGACAGCAGGGCTGATTTCAACACAGGAAGATGCTCATTAAATCAGAGAATGAGAGAGAGAGAGAAAGATACGAGTTGTCAACCTCAAATAGTGAACGTTTTTTTTGAGCCACACAACAGAGGGGTGTTACCGTTTGTTCAGTGTAAGGTCAAGTCAGAGGAGTTGAACTCAGCTTTAAGGCACATACAACTCCAGTCTGACCCCATTACTTTCATTAAATGCAACATCTTAAAGAACTGCAAAAAGCCAAACCATAAATCTAAGGACTCTGTCATTTTAAATTTATGTTTGCAGCTGAAGTCAGCCACACCTCCTGGGGCTGGCCTTAAAATAATTCCTTTCTCAAAAAGTCACAGTATCCTGGCATTTAACAATAACACGAAAGAGCCCGAGCCTGGAGGAGTTGTTTGTTTTTGTAGGAGCAGAATCAACCCTCTTTTAATGAACACAAGGCTTGCCACAGGTTCAGGGGTTTTATTCGGCTGTTTTCCGAATCTCTCTCAAAGCTCAGCTTATGAAATTCTAGCGAGACCCTGCCACCACCCTCCCCAGCCTGGACACCCCTTCAGCTTGCCGCTCACCAGCCCTGACTTCAGACAGACGGACAGAGAGAGGGGCCGCGCTGACCAGAAGCGTCATTGCCTCTCACACTTGCTTTGTCCCCCGGCTCCCATGTCCTGGAAACAGCACACATGTCTCAGGCTCAGTGCCTACCTGATAGAACTTGAATGCTGAAGTGATAACAGCTTGAGACAGAGCAGGGTCTGAGGCCCGCCACCCCCTGTCTACTGAGGTGTAACAGATGCTTAAGCACCCCTCCACTGCCGGAAGAAGGGGGAGGGATAGAGAGACTGATGGGCAGGTGGCTAGCATCGCTCCAGGTGACCAGACACTGAACCTGCATGCCAGGTTGGCACCAGGCCACCATCTCTACACTCTGTCCTCTTGGTTGACCCTGAAATGCTACTTTCCCAGCCAAGAATCTCAGCATGCCAGCCAGGCAGCCAGCAAACTGATGCCAAGGCTGTCCCTGGCAAAGGACTTGAAAAAAGCACAAACAACACCTTTGGACCCCCACCTGCTAGGCTCAGAGATACCTGTATCCATCCTACACCACCTGCGCCCTAAACCAGACATTAGAGAGAACAACAGAGAGGGGAGGGCTGGCCCCTCTCTGGCAGGTTCCAGTTCATGCGACGGATGATGAGAAATGGACGAGAATGATGAAACAGCCCCTGCCACCTCGGTGCCCTGTGGGTCCCTGCTCTGGGCACAAAGTCAGCACAGTTTAAGAGGTGTGGCTATTCCTCCGAGCTCTCCTCTCTGAATACTGAGGTCACCTGATACATAAGGGATCTCATGCTTCCTGAGCGTTAGGAAGGGAGTGGATGATTTCTGCCAATATGCAAGCCACACTCCCAGGAACAGTTAAATCTGGGGGTTTACGATGACGTTCCTGCTGGCCACAGGCCGGGTGGGGCCAGGAGCTGCGTGGATTCCTGGGTTTGTATCCTGCTGCCTGGAACGGGATCCACCGGCGCTGTAGATTCAACAGACACCTGAAATGCCATTCCTCAGAATCGAGTCCACCACTCAAGTGGGGGCTTCCCAGACGGTGACCCACCAACTGCCTCTTCAGGCCCCCCATCCTGAAGCAGTTCATCTTAGATCACTGGGATAAGGGTCGGCCTCTCAGAGGACAAAAGAGAATGCTGGGAGGCAAAGCCCAGCACAAGAACAAGATCCCTGCTCAATAGGAAGCATTTCTTAATTTTTTAAATACATTCTTTAAAAAAAAAAAACCTTTTCTATTATGTTTTATCATAGGATATTGAATACAGTTCCCTTTGCTATACACTAGGACCTTGCTGTCTATCCATCCTATATGTATAGTTTGCATCTGTTAATCCCAGACCCCCAGTCCAGCCCTCTCCCTTCCCCTACTCCCTTGGCAGGCATGAAACTGTTCTCTGTGAGTCTGTTTCTGTTTTGTAGAGACGTTCATTTAGATTCTATATATGCGTGATTATCAGAAGGTGTCTGTCTTTCTCTTTCTGACGTACTTCACTCTGTGTGATTAAATAGGAAGCAAATCCAAACGGGAGGGGATGTATGTGTAGGTGTGGCTGATTCACTTTGCTGTACAGCAAAAACTGACACAGCAGTGCAAAGCACTGCTTTATACTCCATTTTTTTTTTTTTTAAAAGAACATGTCGTACAGATATGCCATGGAATACTTTTTGTTTAGTCACTGTTAGATTCTCTTGCGACCCCATGGACTGTAGTCCATCAGGCTCCTCTGTCCATGGAATTCTCCAGACAAGAATACTGGGGTGGGTTGCCATTTCCTTCTCGAGGAGATCTTCCCCATCCAGGGATTGAACCCAGGGTCTCCTGCGTTGCAGGCAGATTCTTTACCACCCAGCCACCAGGGAAGCCCAATGGAATACTACTCAGCTATTTAAAAAAGGTGAGGGGATAAAATAATGCCATTTGCAGCCACATGGATGCCATAGGAAGCATTTCTTTATTCATTCCACTCCTGGACTTTAGGCAGAGGATGCAGGTAGCAGATGGGGCTGCTGCTCTTGGCAGTGTTGAGCATGTTGTCAGACTAGACCCCACAGAGTTGGACGTGGACCACAAGGTGTCTTTGCAGGTAAAGCACTGCTCTCTGTGGGAGTCACAGCCCGGCGGTGGGGGTGAAGAGCTCTCCAGGAGATGCAGGAAGGCGTGCTGCCTGCCTACAGGGCCCAGGAAAGCACAGAGCTCCCCCTGACCTGTGTTCTCGTCTGAGTGCTCTGAGGGCCCCTGAGGTTACTCAGCTAATTCACGGAGGGCCATTAACCAGAGGTGACGCCTGACGCCACTGCAGAAGCAAAACAAGAGTTCAGCTGCGCCAAGCCCGTTGAATGTTCAGACACACACACAATTGCAAAAGCAAACGAGACCCCCAAATGCAGCCGTTCCGAGGGCAATTAGACTAAAAGCAAGAGATTAGGTTCGAATTTAGACTTTGCTGATTAGATATGAGAATGGAGCAAGTTGCCAGATAAAATACAGGAGGCCCTGTTAAACTTGAATTTCGAATAAATTTGAATAATCGTTTAAGGGTGCCCCACGCAATGTTTGCTAAATTTGGCCACCCTGGCACTCCAGAAGTTGAGGTTATCGGTTTCGAGGTAGATAATGGGGTGACCTTTGTCAGCGTTGATGTGACATTGAATAGAACTTTGGGCAGGTCTTTCCCTATGTGTGTGTCACTCCTGGAGACAGGAGCTATGTCCTTTGGAATTGTAACCCACCATCCCTAATGCCCGGGCTATGAGCAGTGGTAGGTGAACTGTGTGTTGAATTGGGTATAATGATTAAATGATGTTTAGGTGGCCTTTTGAGCAGAGCAGCTGATGGGAAAGGTGGCTAAAAACAAGATTGCAAAGACTATGCAGCTCCCTGAAGGGTCTGCTCCTGGCTGTTCTCAGGGAGGAGTCCGGGGTTAGAATCAGACATGGCAGCAACGTGGAATCTGAACATTATCAGAGCAGAGGTGTGGGGGATGTTCATGATAGAGGATTAGTGATTAAGTGACAGTGTGGCTCCCCTCCCCAGATTCTAAAAATCATTTCTGTGTATTGGAAAACGGAAACAAAACACTACAGAAAAACAGAGATTGAATTCATTCATAGCCTCACAACGTAGAGATAACCATAATTAATATTTAATTGTATGCTTACAGTATTTCTGATAAGTATATAACATATAAGGACATGTGTCCATATTTAGAAAATAAAACTCATACTTCATATATAATTTTTATCTACCTTCTTTCAAAATATCTTATTGTAGGCATTGTTCATGTCTTTAAATATTCTTTGAGTATGTAATAACCAAGTTTTCCAGTAACATTTACTAATTAATGCATCATTTTTCTAGTTCTTGAAAATTTTCTTCCATCATATGCTTTTTTGTGGCTTTCTGTTCTCTCCTGTGGTGCTCTTTATCCTATGATATTACCAGGTTTTTCTGATGAGTATAATCTTGTAAACAGTTTAGCCATGTCTCTGCACTGCTCCTCTTTTAAGTAAAATTGCCTGCATTTTTCTTTTATGTTTCCGGATAATCTTCAGAATCACATTTCCAAGTTATAAAATAATGTCATTCTGAAATCTATTAGAAAAGCCTTAAAGTTACCTAATATTGGAGGGAAGAATTATATTTATAAAATAATGTCTTTCCTTCTAGGAATAAAATTTATTTTAGTTTTCTTCCTTTCTTTACTACATTGTAAATGTTTTTTTTTTTTCAGAGACCCTTAATGTTTCTTTTACAATTCATTCCTAGCTATTCTGTGTATTTTTTATTCCTTTGAATAAATCTCTTTTAAAAAATGCTACTTGACTTTTTGAAATTTTAAAAGGGTTGTGGAGGCTTAGTTTGGGCTTCCCTTGTGGCTCAGCTGGTAAGGAATCTGCCTGCACTGCGGGAGACCTGGGTTTGATCCCTGGGTTGGGAAGATCTCCTGGAGAAGGGAAAGGTTACCCACTCCAGTATTTTGGCCTGGGGAATTCCACAGACTGTATAGTCCATGGAGTCACAAAGAGTTGGACACGACTGAGTGACTTTCACTTTGTGCTTATTTATTTTGTTTCATCCAACATTCTACGTAACTTTTTAGTCCAAGTAGATTTTTAGTAGATTCTTTTGATTTTCCAAGGAGAAAAATCCTTCATCACCTGGAAAGGACAAGTTGGTCCTGTTGCCACTAAGCTCACTTTCTTTTCAGTCATTGGTTTTATTGCTCTGGGTCAGTCAGTCAGTTCAGTCGCTCAGTTGTGTCGGACTCCTTGCGATCCCATGAATCGCAGCACACCAGGCCTCCCTGTCCATCACCAACTCCCGGAGTTCACTCAGACTCACGTCCATTGAGTCCATGATGCCATCCAGCCATCTCATCCTGGTCGTCCCCTTCTCCTCCTGCCCCCAATCCCTCCCAGCATCAGGGTCTTTTCCAATGAGTCAACTCTTCACATGAGGTAGCCAAAGTACTGGAGCTTCAGCTTCAGCATCATTCCTTCCAAAGAAATCCCAGGGCTGATCTCCTTCAGAATGGACTGGGTAGAACTTCCAAAAATTAGTGTGTAATTGTGGTGATGGCAGATGTACCTGATTCCAATGAAAACTCCTCAGGTGCTTCACCATCGCATGTAATCTCCACTGGGTCCAAACATACCCTTTCTCCTTACATCAAAATTTTTTTTTGATTTGCTAATACTGGTATTTGATTCTATCTAATACGTTTTTTTCTTATGATACTTAGAAGATTTCTGCTCCCTGGCCTGTTTATGTAATATATTTTAATAGTAGCTTTAACACTGGAGAAGGAAATGGCAACCCACTCCAGTGTTCTTGCCTGGAGAGTCCCAGGGACGGGGGAGCCTGTTGGGCTGCCATCTCTGGGGTCACACCAGAGTCGGACACGACTGAAGTGACTTAGCAGCAGCAGCAGCAGCAGCAGCAGCTTTAACACACCCTTTCATTCTTGGCCTCGAACATTATTTTTTGATGTCATATCAGACTGGGAACAGAGTTTGTGTTTTTCTTCTCTCATGCTGTGGTTGTCAAGTTTTAGAACCAGGGTTAAGATAGCTTTACTAACTAGGAAGCTTCAGATCTTCTCCCCTTTCAAACAGTTTACAGAGTCCGAGAATTATCTGTTCTTAAAAGTTGGAAAAAATTGTTCATAAAAACATGTGAGTCAGGAGCCTTTTTTGGAGGTGAGCCTTTGACACTTTCAATTTCTTCCCTGTTTTTTTTTTTTTTTTTCCTATTCAGGTCATCTGCTTTTATCCTGAGTCCCTTTTGGTCATTTCTGTTTTCCTAGAAAATCATTGATTTCATTGATATTTTCAAACTGATTAGCATAGAGCAGTAACCTAGTGTTCTCTTACAATGCTTTTAAACTCTTGTCCACAGCATCTTTCCTTGTGACTGATTTTGTATATTTATTTTTTCTCTCTTGTTTCAATTAGCTGTGTTGAATTTGTTCATGTTATTGGTCCAGTTACAATACTAATAAGGTCCAAATATTAGAACCCTGGGTACAGATACTGACGAGGAGATTTGAACATCTGTGGATTTTGGTCTCCACAGAAGGTCCTGGATCCAGTACCAAGGGATGGCTGTTGTTCAAAATTATAGTTTTTCCTCTCAAAAGTACAACAGCTATTTATCCAATATCTTATCTTAATTTTATGAGATTGAGTTTGTGTTATTTTAACTGGCATTACTAATTTACTGGTTTTTTTTTTTTTAAGCATAGTATGGCTTTTAAAAATATTTATTTATTTGGAAGTGCCAGTCTTAGGTGTGGCCTGAAGGATCTTTAGCTGTGGGATATGGGATCTAGTTCCCTGACCAGAGATTGGACCGGCCCCCCTGCATTAAGACTGAGGACCACCAGGGAAGTCCCATAGTATGTTTAGATGTTATCCTAAAATTTCCACTTTGGGGAAGAAATATACTAAGGTTGGCTAAATAAGTGTATCATCAGTTTGTATTAATATGTCATGAGCATGTTAAAATAAAGAGGATTCCCATCTTTAGGGTTGAAATTTGGCATGCTTATAGTATCATTAGTTTTAGTACTTAAATTTATTATAATCTTAATTATTTGTGACTTCCTTCATCCGTAAATGACCAAGAATAGTATATTATTGTGTTTCTATTCCTTTCTCCTTGTATTTTTAATTGATGTTCTTTATATGCTTTAATTTGATGATTTCAGTTGTGTGTATGTGTTATATTTTCATGGCGGAGTGTTCTTCTTGAAATATAATGGGACATAATACTATTCCTTTTCTTCTGTGTAAACTATTGCATCTTTCATTTTATTTCAGTATAAATATTTGTAATTATCTGTCTTTGTCAGTGTGGGTGAATCTTTCTCAGCTTTACTTTTGGCTGTTCTGAGTAATTTCACTTAAAATGTGATGTCTTTAAGAAACGGACTAATAATACCTACTTCTTATAGCAGTTTTAAGGGTTTAGTGAAATAATACAATTAAAACTAGTGTAGTATTTGGCACATAGGAGATGCTCATGAAATACCAACTAATGCTAGCACTAAACAGCATACACTGAATTTTTCAAACTAAATGATAACTTAAAAATTGTAATCAAAAAGGATGGCCTATTTGAGTTTATGGTCACATGGTTTATTTAGGCACTTTTTAAAAAAGTAAGTCTGTAACTTTCTTATAATTTTATTTATTTATTTTTTTGGCTGTGCTAGGTCTTTGTTGCTGGGTGGGCTTTTCTCTCGTTGCAGAGAGCGGGGGCTACTCTCTCGTTTCGGTACGAGGGCTTCTCATCTTCATGGCTTCTCTTGTTGCAAAGCACAGGCTTTAAGGGTGCATGGGCTTCAGTAGCTGCAGCTCCTGGGCTCCAGGGCTCAGGCTCAGAAGCTGTGGTGCACAGGCTTAATTGCTCTGTGGCATGTGGGATCTTCTCAACCCAGGGACTGGGACTGTGTCTCTTGCATTGGCAGAAGGGTTCTTTACCACTGATCCACCAGGGAAGCCCTATTTAGGCACGATTCTTGACATCTTTCTATTTTTTATACTCCCCTTGGTCTCTCCTTGTTTGTTCACTTTACTTTCTCTCACGTGTTCAGGTACTGTGATAAGTACTCTGAATGCTACTGTGAGCAAAACGTACTTGTCCTGACCTCAGGCAGCTTATACTCCAGCAGACAAACACAGATGAAGTCATCCTTCAAACTACAAGAAATTCCAGCCACAGTTAGAGCTTCTATGTGCATCGTGAAAAGTAAAACCACAGGTGCCACCTTGGACTTGTGTAAACACTGACAAGGCACTTTTCGTACATTACATCTCATGAGAAGAGTGATGCTGGTAAAGAGGTATCTCTCAGTGGGGTGTGATGAAAGGATGGGGGGTTAATTCCTTCATGATAAACACCTATGTGTAAAGTGTCACAGCTCACTGCAATCTCTCACATTAGATATGGAGAAACGTCGACTTTGGATGGATTTCACAATTTCCTGAATCCCCTTGGGAGTTTCAAAATTACATGAAAAAAATCCAGGATTGCCCTTGAGGACTTTTCAATTTTCCAAGGTGCCTTGGCCTGGGAAACATTGACCTTTGAAGCTGCACAGCTGTTTGTAGGAGGACAGTCCTCTTACTAGACATGTCTAGTAACAATGCCGGCCTCCTCTCACTAGACACCAGTAGCATGCACCCCATCACAACCACAACCACTTCCAGACCTTGCTGTATTAACCATATCTTCTATTTTCTGTCGTTCTGATGCTTTGACATCCGGGGTCTTGCTAACTCTGGAAATGTTCCTCCAAATACTGGATAGCTAATTCTTAGAAATAATAAACAGGTCATCCACAGGCAAACTTTTCAATTACAAATCCACCAAACCCGAGCCCACACTCCAGCTACCTCTTGTATGGAATTCCCACACTTCAGACCACTATCCACCTGCTCTGCTCATTACAGGACCAGGTAGCAAACAATTAGGGACACCCCTATGCCCCCAGAGCCCGGTGAAATGATTCACGCTCACTCCAATTCTAAACCTGCTTACCCTGCCTCTCGTGCCTTTCCATGGAAACTCCAGTAAAGGCTCGACTCCATGGTTCCTCTTCTCCTTTTGTCCCCTGATTGACCCTGGTGCTTTCCCGGTTGACTCCCAACATGGTGTGCCCCCTCCTCTTGGGAACTGTGAGTAATAAACTATCTTTTATAGACATTGTTTTCAGATCTCTTGGCCATCTTGTACCTCAGATCTGCTATGAATGCACTAAATTTAAAGCACTTCCCAAATGTCTTCTGGTGCAAAATTGCCCCAGGGTGAGAAGGACTGGGTTAACTTGACACCTGAACAGCTGTATCTTTTTTTTTTTTTTTTTAAGAAAATTATCTAGATGATATAAGAGCAACAAGTTTGGGGAAACTTAACCTTTAGACTTTGTGCACAAAGCTTTGAGCTTGGCACTCAAAGTTCCAGAAGTCTGACCCCTCCAGCATGAATTCTTTCTCCTCTTCTGTGAAACACTTTGCAGCTTTAGTCCTCTTGTTTTGTGACTGATCCTCAACTACATGCTGACCCCTCACTTCCAAATCTTTGTCCTAAATGCCAACCCTCGCTTCTCAGACTTCTCATTTCATATGTAGTTTTTAAGTAGTGTTTGTTTATTGAAGGAATCAGCTCACCACATCTTAATCTGGACACCTCTGAAACTGCTAAAACACTACTCTCATAACGCCTGACAAACCGTCACGCAAATAGCGTTATCTTCACAGGTAGCACTCACGGTAAAGAACCCGCCTGCAAGTGCAGGTGACGAAAGGGACACAGGATCAGTCCCTGGGTCAGGAAGATCCCCTGGAGGAGGGCGTGGCAACCCACGCCAGTATTCTTGTCTGGAGAATCCTGTGACAGAAGAGCCTGGCAGGCTACAGATCAAGGGGTCCCAAAGGATCGGACATGACTGCAGTGACTTAGCACCGCATGCAGATATGAGGCAGTCATTGAAACTCTGTATTTTCATCACACATGGCAAGCCACTTCTCACAGTTTACTACTTTTTAATAATTTATGTATTTATTTATTTTTAGTTTTTGGCTGCTTCACAGTTTAATTTTATGTCCGTATCTAGGTCATTTGATTCCTGTCTCCAGCATCAGACTGAAGGCTTCAGAGATGGAGTCTATTTTTGCATTATTTACCATGATATCTGGCAGCAAACACTCAGTGACTAAATACAAGAATTGATTAATTAACCAATTAATTAATCACTACTTTATCTTGTCTTCTCAACGTGATTTCAGGCTCCTGCTGAATATTCCTTGGTTTCCACGCTTCTTTCCAATCTTATGAATATAGTTACGTTCAAATAGTACATACTGAAACAATAAATGGCAACTATTATCTAAACCACATTAGCGTTATCAGCTGTGCTTTACAGCAATGGTGCTACAGAGGCCAACACTCATTTGTTTTATTTTTTTTAAATGGGCAGGCTCCCTTGAACAACCAAAAAAACCCAGCAATTGCATTTGAAAAGAGATATGATGTTATTTATGGCAATTATGTCACTGCTTATCTAGAAAGGACAGGTTTAATTAAAACTGAGCATTGGTGCCTGAACCCAAAAACTATCCTCAAATTTGACAAATGTCTGTATTGTCGAGACACTTCCAAAAATTGAATGGAATTAGCAGAAAGTGTTCTCTGCTGTATTTATTTCTGTTTCCTACACAAAGATAGCCTGCACCCAAGGGGTAAAAAGCAAAACATGTTTCCCCAGCGCCCAGTTTTTTCACCTCTCCATGTGTGCATGCTAAGTCGTGTCCAACTCTTTGTGACCCCATGGACTATAGCCCACTAGGCTCCTCTGTCCATAGAATTCTCCAGGCAAGATTACTGGAGTGGGTTACCATTTCCTTCTCCAGGGAATCTTCACAACCCAGGGATCGAACTCGCATCTCTTGCATTTCTTGCATTGACAGGCGAATTCTTTACCATAGTGCCACTAGGGAGGCCCCATGTAGAGGTAAGTCAGAATCAGAAAAGAGCCATGGCGTGGATATAGCTACAGAGAAGGAAGAAAGAAACATGCCAAGCAAAAGCCAGATGGAGAATATACATCAGAAGAATTACTTTGCAAACAACAATACAAACAAACATTTATCCTCAGAGTCAAAGAATTTTTGATGGCATCTGTGAAACTCAGAACTCAAAGAAGAGATACAGAATCAAAGGAGATGTGATGAGGCAACAGAAAGAAATAATGTGAGCTGAAAGAGTGCCAGCGAAAACGTGGGTGAGAAAAAAAAAATCACTCCAAAAACCTTTTTGAAAAATCAGTTCAAAAACCCAGAATCTTCAGAAATAAAAATAAATATTGCTGAGTAAGAGAGACGTGAAAGACAGGCTTAGGAAAAGGAAATGAACAAAATATGTGAAGAGAGACAGAGAAAATAAGACACGGGGGATAAACAAGCACATGATGGGTGAATCCCCAAAAGGAAACTGAACAAATGAAGTAGTTTAAAATATTCAAATATACAAGAGACGAACATTCTATAAAACAAAGGTAATTACATGTCTTATGATGAAAAGGGTGCCCTGTGTTCAAGAAGAATTGGTACAGGATAATCAACCAAAACACGCCTATTAAATTTGTTGTGCCTTTCTCATTACAGTTTCCTATAACATCCAGATCCTCATCCATACAGCTCTCCAACCCACCCTGAAAATAAATAAGCAAATAAAACACACATTTTAAAGAAGCTACCTATTGGTGTGGAAAAAAAAAATCTACCAGGGTTCAAAATCTCTACAGCAATGTATTTCTACAACTTCTCAGATATAAGAAAGGGCTGTTCTTCACGTTGCATGATGTATCTTGAGCCTGGCTTACACCCAGTAGTTTGTGCCTCTTACTCCCCACCGCTATATTGCGCCCTCCTTGGCAACCACTAGTTTGTTCTCTAAGTCTGTGAGTCTGCTGCTTTTTTGTTATAGTCCCTAGTTTGTTGTCTATTTTAGATTCCATATATAAGCACTATCATATAGTATTTGACTTTCTCTGTCTGACTTATTTCACTAAGCACAATATCCTCTTAAGTCCATCCCTGTCGTTGCAAGTGGTAAAATTTCATTCTTTGTATGGCTGAGTAATACTCCATTGTGTATGTATACCACAGCTTCTTTATCCATTATATGGACCTTACTTTGCTTTTCTTGATGAAAGTGAAAGAGGAGAGTGAAAAAGTTGGCTTAAAGCTCAACATTCAGAAAATGAAGATCATGGCATCTGGTCCCATCACTTCATGGGAAATAAATAGGGAAACAGTAGAAGCAGTGTCAGACTTTATTTTGGGGGGCTCCAAAATCACGGCAGATGGTGACTGCAGCCATGAAATTAAAAGACGCTTACTCCTTGGAAGAAAAGTTATGACCAACCTAGATAGTATATTCAAAAGCAGAGACATTGCTTTGCCAACTAAGATCCATCTAGTCAAGGCTATGGTTTTTCCTGTGGTCATGTATGGATGTGAGAGTTGGATGTGAAGAAGGCTGAGCGCCGAAGAATTGATGCTTTTGAAGTGTGGTGTTGGAGAAGACTCTTGAGAGTCCCTTGGACTGCAAGGAGATCCAACCAGTCCATTCTGAAGGAGATCAGCCCTGGGGTTTCTTTGGAAGGAATGATGCTAAAGCTGAAGCTCCAGTACTTTGGCCACCTCATGTGAAGAGTTGACTCATTGGAAAAGACCCTGATGCTGGAAGGGATTGGGGGCAGGAGGAGAAGGGGACGACCGAGGATGAGATGGCTGGATGGCATCACGGACTCAATGGACGTGAGTCTGAGTGAACTCCGGGAGTTGGTGATGGACAGGGAGGCCTGGTGTGCTGCAATTCATGGGGTCGCAATAGTCGGACACGACTGAGCGACTGAACTGAACTTTGCTTTTGCATCTTGGCAATTGTAAGTAGTGCTGCTATGAGCATGGGGGTACTTGTATCTTTTCCAATTAGTGCCTTTGTGTTTTAGATTTGTACCTGGGAGTGGAACTCCTGGGTCACATGGTTGCTATATTTTAGGTTTTTTGAGACACCTCCATACTGTATTTCACAGTGGCTGCACCAGTCTACATCCCCACCAATAATGTATGCGGGTTCCCTTTTCTCCATGTCCTTGCCAATATGTGTTCTTTTTGATGATGGCAGGTATGAGATGACATCTCATTGTGGCTTTGATTTGTGTTTCTGTTTGGGTTTTATTGTATTCACCTGTTGGTGTTTCTTAGTTACTATTCTTTTTTATTCTAAGTATGGTATATATAAGGAAAAAAAGAAAAACCCAGAGGATTTAGTACTGTGTTTTTCCTTGAATCTTCAGGTCCCAGTCAGTTTACCTTCTCTTATCTTTGAGAGCCTTCTTATGATTTTTCTATATAAAATATCCAGGTCTTATCATTGTATTTGGCAGAGGGAATAGGAAAATGTACATCTATTCCATCTTCCTCAAAGTAGATGTCCAGGCTTTAATACGTTACAAGTGTAAAATGTGAAAGTGTTTGACATCACTAGTCAAGTAGAGAAAAACCATTTTCAGAAATCAGTAAGACTTCTTCAACAAATGTTGAATAATTACTTAACTAACTGGTAAAAGCAGAATTAGACGTCTTCAGATATAATATTCCCAAATGAATTCCAGATAGATTAATTATATAGTTAATTAATTATAAACCAAAGTCATATATAGGAGAGAATAAAAGCACATTATAATCAGAATATGAATAAATTGGTAACATTTATACACAAATGATGGCTGTCTTTAAAATATAAGTGATTCTTATAAATCACTAAGAAAAACACAAATACTGTAAATAAAAAATAAAGTCCCAAAGAGATGATTTGCGTAAAGGATACAAGTAGCTAACAAATATGAAAAAATACTCTTCTCAAACCAAGAAGGGGGTAATATCCAGAATATACCAACAGCTTGTACAGCTCTATGTCAGGAAAATAAGCAATCCAATCCAAAAAAATGGGCAGAAGACCTGAATAGACACTTTTCCAAAGAAGACATAGGACTTCCCTGTTGACTCAGTAGTAAAGAATCTACCTGCCACTGCAGGAGAAATGAGTTCAATCCCTGGGTTGGAAAGATCCCTTGGTGAAGGGAATGACAACCCACTCCAATACTCTTGCCTGGGAAATCCCAATGACAGAGGAGCCTGGTGAGCTACAATCCATGGTATCACAAAAGAGCTGGGAATGACTTAGCAACTAAACATCAATAACAAAGAAGACATACAGATTAAAAGATACTCAACCTCACTAATTATTCAGTTCAGTTCAGTTGCTCAGTCATGTCCGACTGTTTGTGACCCCATGGACTGCAGCACGCCAGGCTTGCCTGTCCATCACCAACTCCTGGAGCTTACTCAAACTCATGTCCATTGAGTTGGTGATGTCATCCAACCATCTCATCCTCTGTCGTCCCCTTCTCCTCCCACCTTCAATCTTGCCCAGCATCAGGGTCTTTTCAAGTGAGTCAGATCTTCACATCAGGTGGCCAAAGTATCGGAGTTTCGGCTTCAGCACAGTCCTTCCAATGAATATTCAGGACTGATTTCCTTGAGGATTGACTGGTTGGATCTCCTTGCTGTCCAAGAGACTCTCAAGAGTCTTTCTCCAACCACAATTCAAAAGCATCGATTCTTCAGCTCTCAGCTTTCTTTACAGTCCAACTCTCACATCCATACATGACCACTGGATAAACCATAGCTTTGATTAGACAGACCTTTGTCTGCAAAATAATGTCTCTGCTTTTTAATATGCTGTCTAGGTTGGTCATAGCTTTTATTCCAAGGAGCAAGCATCTTTTAATTTCATGGCTGCAGTCACTATCTGCAGTGATTTTGGAGCCCAAGAATATAAAGTCTCTCACTGTTTCCATTGTTTTCCCATCTATTTGACATGAAATGATGGGACCAGATGCCATGATCTTAGTTTTCTGAATGTTGAGTTTTAAGCCAACTTTTTCACTCTCCTCTTTCACTTTCATCAAGTGGCTCTTTAGTTCTTTGCTTTCTACCATAAGGGTGGTGTCATCTGCATATCTGAGGTTATTGATATTTCTCCTAGTGATCTTGATTCCAGCTTGTGCTTCATCCAGTCCAGCATTTTGCGTGATGTACTCTACATATGTTAAATAAGCAGGGTGACAATATACAGCCTTGATGTACTCCTTTCCTGATTTGGAACCAGTCTGTTGCTCCATGTCCAGTTCTAACTGTTGCTTCCTGACCTGCATACAGGTTTCTCAAGAGGCAGGTCAGGTGGTCTGGTACTCCCATCTCTTTAAGAATTTTCCACAGTTTGTTGTGATCCACACAGTTAAAGGCTTTGGTGTAGTCAATAAAGCAGAAGTAGATATTTTTCTGGAACTCTCTTGCTTTCTCGATGATCCAGCAGATGCTGGCAATTTAATCTATGTTCCTTCTGCCTTTTCTAAATCCAGCTTGAACATCTGGAAGTTCACAGTTCACATACTGTTGAAGCCTGGCTTGGAGAATTTTGAGCATTACTTTGCTAGTGTGTGAGATGAGTGCAGTTGTGTTTGGCATTCTTTGGCATTGCCTTTCTTTGGGATTGGAATGAAAACTGACCTTTTCCAGTCCTGTGGCCACTGCTGAATTTTCCAATTTTGCTGGCATATTGAATGCAGCACTTTAACAGCATCATCTTTTAGGATTTGGTAGCACAACTGGAATTCCATCACCTCCACTAGCTTAGCTGAGGCCCACTTGACTTTGCATTCCAGGATGTCTGGCTCTAGGTGAATGATCACACCATCGTGGTTATCTGGGTCATGAAGATCTTTTTTGTATAGTTCTGTATATTCTTGCCACCTCTTCTTAATATCCTCTGCTTCTGCTAGGTCTAATTATTTCACTAATTATTAGAGAAATGCAAATCAAAACAACAGTGAGACATCACCTCACACTACTCAGAATGGTGATCATCAAGAAGTCTACAAATAACAAATGTTATTTATAAATAATTTTTATTTATAACAAATAACAATGTTAGCAAGGATGTGGAACAAAGGGAGCCTTCATAATTAGTCCTTTAAATAAGATGAAAGTGACAAAGCTTTAGATGAGTGCTCTATGCTAGGTACTAACTTCCAAATACAGTCATGGTAGGATCCACCTTAATACACTTTTTTGCAGAAACATTGCCAATAAGTATCAAAAGTAACAAAGGTCATTCCTTTTGACTGAATGATTCTACTTTGGGGAACTGACCCTAAAGAAAAGAAGATTAACATAAAGATGAGTGAATAAGAGTGCTTATAATGTAAATATTAATAATGATAGGATGTAGTGAAAAACTAGAGAATCCAGTGATGAAAATTTGGTTAAAGAAATACTGGTATATTCACAGAATAGAATACATTGGGGCTATTAAAAGCCATGTTATATAAAAGTACTTAATGCCATAATTCATCGTGAAATAAAAAACAAAAAGTCAGTTACAAAGCAGTTTAGACACTACTGCTATTTTAATAGGTTAAAAATGTTCAGAGAAATGCCATATTGAGAAAATATATAAAAATCAGCATTTTAAAATATATAAAAACAGCATTTTAAAATATATAAAAATCAGCATTTTAAAATTAGGTACTACAACTATGATTTTTATTCACCAGCTCTTTATATATTTTCCTATTTTCAAAATATATTTTTAATACCATCCTTTTGTACTTAAAACAATCAATATATGTTAGAGATCTCTAGTGCTTTGAGATGCTTAGTGATGTCATCTGAGACACCAGCCTTTCTTAACTTTTGATACCGCTTTTCATAGCTTTTTGATTTTTATGTATGTTTCTTCATCGCTACAAGATGGCTGTTGTACCTCCGGACATCACACTAACACTCCTGGTAGAAAGAAAGAGGAAGAGAGCCCACCTTCTGCCTCTCAACCTCCTCCTCATCAGGACTGTTTCCCATAACCCCCTTGACAGACTTGTTTCCATCCCACATGCCAACAAAGGATGCCAAGGAGAAAGTATTCAATTTTCTAGACTGCAGAGTGGATGATGGCAAGAACGAAGAGGCTGGTAATGGATGCCAAGTGAGCCAACTGCAGATTTTCTACACAGTATTTTGTGTAGAAAATTGAAAGCATATTTTGCAGAGTGCACTGATCAAATGCAGTGACAACCAAAAATGTAAGAACTGTGTTTTGCAGGCCTTGGAAAAAGCATTTGTGACGTAGGACCATTAAAGAGAGTGAGGAGATGTACTCACAAATTATCCAGATTCTGATCCCTCTGTGGAGTGGGGTTGCGGGGGGTGTGGTGTGGCAGTGTATATTGCATGTCTTTTTACTAAGAAAAGATGAGAAGGTTGATGTCAAGCACATACGTCTGCACCATAAACTCTTCCACGGGCACTTTGTTGTAAGCGGCAGGGAAGAGAGCTTTCAAGCAGTGTTTAGTTACATGAAACCTGAGTCAGCCATCCAGTGACTGCAAAAAAAAAAAAAAAAAGCCATCGAAAAGCAGGATTGGTCGTACAGCTGAAGGCAGCCAGCTGTCAGACAAAGAGGAAAGTCTGGAGGTCAGGAGATCTGAGGGATCCATCACCCTCTGCTGCGTACAGCTGAGGTCCCTTGGACACATGATTTACTCTGACCAACTTCAGCCTCCTAATCTGTAAGATCAGAGGGTGGATGGAAAAGACCCTTAAGCACTTTGAGCACGAAATGACTGTTGTTGTTTTTCAGTCGCTAAGTCATGTCCAACTCTTTGTGATCCCATGGACTGTAGTGCACAAGGCTCCTCTCTTCGCCACTATCTCCTAGAATTTGCTCAAATTTATGTCCATTGAGTTGGTGATGATATCTAACTACCTCATATTCTGCTGCCCTCTTCTGCTTTTGCCATCCATCTTTCCCAGCATCAGGGTCTTTTCCAATGTGTTAGCTCTTTGCATCAGGTGGCCAAAGTATCGGAGTTTCAGCTTCAGCATCAGTCCTTCCAATGAGTATGCAGCATTGATTTCCCTTAGGATTGACTGGTTTGCTCTCCTTGCAGTCCTAGGGACTCTCAAGAGTCTTCTCCAGCACCACAGTTCAAAAGCATCAATTCTTCAGCTCTTGGCCTTCTTTATGGTCCAACTCTCACATCTGTACATGACAGAAACAGTAAAGACCTAATTGAAACAGAAAAGATTAAGAAGGGGTGGCAAGAATACAAAAAACTGTACAAGATAGGAAATGACTAGATCCTATTCTAATTGATATCCTCTGAAAATGAATAACTACAAAGGTACTGAATCACATAAAGCTTCTCATTGTGAGCAGACAGGAGGAAACACAGAGAGGTCTGGAGAAAGAAATATGAGGAGTCACTGGCTCTGCTACATCGTACAATCCACAGGGGAAACAGAGCAGGTATAAAGCCTCAGAACTCAATAAAACTGTACCGATGTTATTTTTGTGCCGTTGAAGAAATGGCTTAATAGTGCAATCTATGGAAACCACACTCTAACTCAAGACTTGGAGTCCCTACAGATTTCATTTCACAAACTAGAAAAAACAAAAAACAAACAAACAAAAAACCACTCCAAGAGTGAAGCAAGTGATGATCAGGAAGTTACTACTGGTAGTTACTAAATCTTTCAGTCTGAAATCAAAGGCCATACAAGGATCACAACATTGTCGCCATGGGAACATATCAACCTTCAGTTTTGAATAAAGGTGGTGGCCATCAGCATAGGCGTGATAGAGTTGGAATTCTTCCTCTACTGCTTAGAACTGCGTGACATTCAGAATGTTACTTAACCTCTCTGTGCCTCCGGTTCTCACCTGTACAATGGGGGACAATAATGGCACCTCCACCCACTGGGGGAAATTGAGAAATTTTAGTCTAATGCCCGGTCTCTAGATAGTTATTATTCAGTTCAGTTTAGTCGCTCAGTCGTGTCCAACTCTTTGCAACCCCATGAATCGCAGCACGCCAGGCCTCCCTGTCCATCACCAACTCCCGGAGTTCATTCAGACTCACGTCCATCGAGTCAGTGATGCCATCCAGCCATCTCATCCTCTGTTGTCCCCTTCTCCTCCTGCCCCTAATCCCTCCCAGCATCAGGATCTTCTCCAATGAGTCAACTCTTCGCATGAGGTGGCCAAAGTACTGGAGCTTCAGCTTTAGCATCATTCCTTCCAAAGAAATCCCAGGGCTGATAGATTTTAATTCTTCAAGGCAATGAATTTGCGACTAAGCTTATAAGCTGTTATGTAGTTAGTAACTCGGAGAAGGCAATGGCACCCCACTCCAGTACTCCTGCCTAGAAAATCCCATGGACGGAGGAGCCTGAAAGGCTGCAGTCCATGGAGTTGCTGAGGGTCGGACATGACTGAGCGACTTCACTTTCACTTTTCACTTTGATGCATTGGAGAAGGAAATGGCAACCCACTCAGTGTTATTGCCTGGAGAATCCCAGGGACGGGGGAGCCTGGTGGGCTGCTGTCTATGGGGTCGCACAGAGTCAGACACGACTGAAGTGACTTAGCAGCAGCAGTATGTAGTTAGTAACTACTTGTGACGGGCTTCTCAATTAGGGGAATAGAGTTTCTTCTCTGCAGAAAGGTATAGAAATGGCAGAAGTAGGCCATAAAGTAGTTTACCATAAAGTTGGGGAAGCTTTTAATAAAATTCATTCCAGAGCACATGTGCAATTTGGTAAACAGTAGGTATCTAAAGTCCTGAAAGTGTTAGTCGCTCAATCATGTCTGACTCTTTGCGATCTCATGGACTATAGCCTGCCAGGCTCCTCTGTCCATGGGATCTTCCAGGCAAGAATATTGGAGTGGGTTGCCATGCCCTTCTCCAGGGGATCTTCCTGGCCAGGGGACTGAACCTGGGTCTCCTGCATTGCAGGCAGACTTTTTACCATCTGAGGCACTGGGGAAGCCTTAAAATCCTGAACTGCTCCCAAAGGCAGATATCTCTACCTCTGGGGAGAAGGCAGAGAACAAGAGAGAGATTTGGTCTGGAAAGAGCAGAAATAGAAATGTCCTTTTGGATTTGGCTTGGACTCTATCTTTTGGCAGACGCTGACAATTTAACTGGAAATGGCCATAGAAACAAAATTGGAAGAGTTTCCAGCTCTCCTCTATTCCTGTTTTCCTTGTTGGAATCCTCTCCTGGGTGCTTAACAGGTGGTCTACTGCCA
This sequence comes from Aepyceros melampus, assembly GCA_006408695.1. Classification (NCBI taxonomy): domain Eukaryota; kingdom Metazoa; phylum Chordata; class Mammalia; order Artiodactyla; family Bovidae; genus Aepyceros; species Aepyceros melampus. Next base: position 155,833 of record SJXQ01000254.1, read on the forward strand.
GACCCCAAATATGAGGTGTTAAAATAGACTTTCAAATCAGTGGGGGAAAGGCTGGGTTGTTCATTAAACAGTATTGAGACAGCTGGCGAACCATTTGGAAAAACAAAGTTAGAACCCAATCTCAAACCAAAATAAACCCCAAGTGGGTTAAATATTTAGAAATAAAGAGACATGAAAATATCAGAAGAAAATACAGGTGAAGAACAACAGAACAATATTATGGGAAAAGGCCTTATGACTATAATACTTAGCAGAAGTTGTCATGGGAAACATGATTGTTGAGTGCATAATATATTTGTAATATCCCTTTCTAAAAAAAATACAGGCAAAATAAGGAGAACTGTAACTGAAGAAGAAATAACTTCAAGATATCATCAATATAGAATCTCTCAGTACAGAACAAATCTTTTATAAATGAATTAGGAAGAGATGACCGCCTCCTTCTCCTTCTACCCCGAGTGCTCAGTGGCTTCCGTCGCGTCCACTCTGTGACCCAGTGGACTGCAGCTCACTAGGCCCCTCTGTCCTTTGGATTCTCTGGGCAAGAATCCCGGAGTGGGCTGTCATGCACTTCTCCAGGGGATCTTCCTGACCCAGAGATCAAACGTGGGTCTCCTGCATTGCAGGCAGATTATTTGCCATCTGAGCCACTAGGGAAGCCCAACGGCTCTAAAAAGAAGAAAGCCTTATGGCTAATAGACATGAAGATAACTCAGCCGCACATGTAATCAGCTGCTTTTCTTCTGTCAAGTTGTCTAAGCTTCAAGGCAACAGCACTCTGTGTTGCTGATGAAAGCATCACGTGGTGACATGCAAGTGTACGCACGGACGCTGGCAGGGTAAATAGAAACTGGAGACCTGGTGGGCCAATTAGATCTTTTTTTTTTTTTTTTAATAGAGAAAAGTCTTTGGCAACTTTTAATATTTATCCTTAGAAAATGATCAGGGACACACCTGGAAATTTAGATCAAGGATGTGCATTGCAGCAGAGTTGTGAATTGTAGTGTAAAAAGTTAAGGAGTCATCTGAGGTTGGCTAAAAATTAAGATTTAGTTTTCACAATGGAATATTCTGAAACTGGTTTTTTTTTGTTTTGTTTTAGTGATGATAAAGGATGATACCCCAATTTAAAAATTATAAAACAGAAGTATAGTATGTCATATGTTTCTATATATGTCAAAATTCTTTATCTTGCTATATTTTAGCACATTAACACACATAGTGGAAGGACATTGATGAATGATCAAATTGATGAATTGCATGAGGGTATGGAATCTAAGAAGTAATGATACAAATGAACTTACTTACAAAACAGAAAGAGACTCACAGACTTAAGAGAACAAAGTTATGGTTGCCATGGGGGAACGATGTGGGGAAGGGATAGTTTGGGATGGACATGTACACACTACTGCTCTATTTTAAGTGGACAACCAACAGACACCTACGGTAGAGCACAGGGATCGCTGCTCAATGGTATGTGGCAGCCCGGACGGGAGGGGAGTTTTGGGAGAATGCATACATGTTTATGTATGGCTGAGTCCCTTCCTTGTTCACCGAATCTATCACAATATTGTTTGTTAATCAGGTGTAGCCCAATATACAATAAAAAGTTTAAAGTGAAAAAAAAAACCTCTCCCCTCAAGACTCATTCTCCTCAGGATTGTCATAATTATGAAAAACAAGAAAGTGTCACAGACCAGGGGTGCCTTGGAGACATGACAACTACACAGCTACTACACTACACGCTGGGCTGGTTCCTGGAGCTGAAAGAGGACATCAGTGGAAAACGGATGAAGCCCAGACAGAGCTTGGAGTTCAATTAAGTGTAATATACCAACATCAGGTTCTTGATTTTGACAAATGTACTGCAGTCATGGGATCCCTGGTGGCTCAGATGGTAATGAATCTGTCTGCAAATTTAAAACTTATTTTTAAAATCTGCCTGCAATGCAGGAGACCAGGGTTCAATGCCTGGATCGGGAAGATCCCCTGGAGAAGGGAATGGCAACCCGCTCCAGTATTCTTGCCTGGGAAATCCCATGGACAGAGGAGCCTGGTGTCTACAGTCCATGGACATGAATGAGTGACTTAACACATGCATCAATATTGTATAATAAAGAATGATCACATTTACAAATAAAGTGATATTATAGAAATTTATTTGTGAACATGGAATAATGTGAAAAAATAACAAATAATACAGCATAATTCTATTGAAATGGTTTTTACGTTGGCAGTTTGTTTTTGCTTAACTCTTATTTTCTAATTACAAAAATATGCATTTTGTATAGGAAACAGAATAAAGTTTAAAACATTCCTGAAGGTGGTCCTGGGGCAGGTGCAGTTCTCAAGCCTCTGGTCTCACGAGTTGGGATCTGAGGTTTTCTGGCCATGCACCTGCTCCTTGTAACTTTTGGGCCACAGAAAGTTTGTCTCCTCTGGTGATGTATTTAAGTAAATATTCCATTATTCTAATTATGACCCAACCTGTCTAACCTTTGCTTAAGGCAGTCCACTCAAGACAGAGGGTAGGGACCTCCCTGGCAGTCTAGTGGGTGGGACTCTGTGCTTCCACAGCCAGGGGCCTGGGTTCCATCCATGGTCATGGAGCTAAGATACCCCCAAGTCATGCAGCCAAAACAAAAACAAGGTGGAAGGGTAAACTGTGAGTCGTGATATAAGTAAAAAGAAAGAGAAAAAGCAGGAAACATTATTTCCTTCTGGGTTGGTTATTTATATGATTTTTCAGAGAAGATGACAACCAGCTGAATGAGAGAAAAAAACAAGCTCACTAAGCTCAAACACTGTTACTGGAAAACTGAAGACAAAAAAAACATAAATAACCATTTAGCCTACTTCGTGTTGATCAGAAAATCACAGCCCTGCCATATTTGGAATAAATAGCCTAACATTTGAATGCAAATGTGACTCTGATAATTTATTATAATATTTTGGACACGGATCCATATCCTGCAATCTTTTCAGATGCTTGCCTTACCCAGAAATGAATTAGCTGGAGGGTTTCCAAGCTGTCATTTGGACTTAGAAGAATGTAAATACCACATGACAACTGAGTTCCCAGTAGCTTTCAAGTTCGTGGAAATCAGGCGACAGCAGATGAACGTGTGTTCAGAAGCCCAGAGACCCATCTGCCCGCCTCCCGCCCCCTTGGGCCTCCTGCTCGCCTGGGCTGTGCTTCAAAATTAATTTCTGTGCATCTCTGAGACGTTATGGTTTTCAAGGGCCTTCCTCAGGAACACAGTGGCTCATGTCTGCTTGGGGTTACAGACAAGCCACACCTATACGAGGCAGCCCTGGTGCCAGTAGACAGGTCAAGGAATGGAAAGAAGTGAATAGATTTGAGACACATTTAGAGACTAGACTCAGTGATTTTTTTTGACCGCATGGCATGCGGAACTTCCCCAACCAGGGATCAAACCTGTGCCCTCTGCTTTAGAAGCACGAAGTCTTCACCACTGGACCACCAGGGAAGTCCTAGACTCAGTGGTTTCTGAAAATTGCTTGGATGCTACCAGTGAGAGAAAGGATAAGGGTAAAGATGTTTTCGGTATTGGGCAACTGGGTGAATGGGTGAGTACACCTGCCAACCACATATGAAGCCGAGAAAGAAGAACTGGATTGGAGAGGATGATGGAGTCTGCTTTGGCTTCAAGTTTGACAAACCAAAGAAAGGTTATCCAAGCGGAACTTTTCAATAAGGAATTGGTTGTGTGAAGACGTAGAACTTTCACACGGGTCGTGATTGAAAAATCACTATTTTAAACAACAGGGGGTGGTAGGAAGAGAAGGCATCTTGTGTAAAATAAGGAAAGAGCATAAGAGATGTCTTTGAAAGGGATAACCGACGAGGTCCTACTGAATATGTATAGCACAGGGAATGCTGCTCAGTGCTGTGTGGCAGCCTGGATGGAGGGCGGGGGCCGAGAATGGATATATGTTTATGTACATCTGAGGCTCTTCACTGTTCACCTGAAAACTCACAACATTGATAATCGGCTATAATCCAATATAAAATAAAAAGTGTTTTTTTAAAAAGGGAGAGCAGCCTAATAGAAAAATAAGCATGATTTTTATCATCCAGACTCCTAAGCTCATTACAGGAATGAGGAGGCAAAACAAGGTAAGTGGTGTCACAGTTTCCTTCCCCTCTGCTGACCACCCCCTGGTTCCAGGCTAGTCAGTTCCTCACACCCATCTCCTGGAGGCTTGGGATGCTGAGTCCACCAGAGGACCTGGATTTCCCTTCAGTTCAGTCGCTCAGTTGAGTCCAGCTCTTTGTGATCCCATGGACTGCAGCATGCCAGGCTTCCCTGTCCAACACCAACTCCTGGAGCTTTCTCAAACTCATGTCCATCATGTTGGTGTTGCCATCCAATCATCTCATCCTCTGTCATCCCCTTTTCCTCTCACCTTCAGTCTTTCCCAGCATCAGGGTCTTTTCCAATGAGTCAGTTCTTTGCATAAGATGGCCAAAGTATTGGAGTTTCAGCTTTAGCATCAGTCCTTCTGATGAATGTTCAGGATTTCCCTGCTCACCGGCAATTGCTAGGACCTACTATGTCTGTCCTATATCGTGCTAAGCTTCTGTTGGTCAATAGAAACCATCATACTGTTCCCCCTTCTCAGAACAGTCAAGATGCTTGGTCTGTTGCAGGTACCCCTAGAACTGTAATTCTCCTGACACCATGGAAGAACAAGACTGTCTTTGTTGGAAGCATGGCTGAATTTGCTTCAGGAACACATGTAGATCTGGAAAAGATGGAAACAAGGCCACTCACTGTCCCTTCCCCTTTATTGTTGCACATAATCAAGGCCCAACCATAAACTCTCCGAGGGTGGTACTTTGCATTTGGCACCATCTGAGCTGAAGCTCAAATACTGCCAGTTGTCACACACTTCTCAGATATCTTATTCACTAATAAGCCTGAATGCATTTGTCTACTTACTAGGAAGGCATACATGCTCAGTTGCTAAGTCACATCCAACTCTTTTGTGACCATGTGGGTTGTAGCCCACCAGACTCCTCTGTCCTCGGGATTTCCCAGGCAAGAGTATGGAGTGGGTTGTCGTTTCCTCCTCCAGGGGATCTTCCCAACTCAGGGATTGAACCTGAGTCTTCTGTGTCCCCTGCATTGGCAGGCAGCGTATTTACCACTGAGCCACCTGGGAAGCCTTACTTGTTAGGGAAGATGGAGTTAATAGTTAGGCTTTGCAACAGGACAGGCAAGGATAGAAGAGTTTGCACAGCAACCACAGCTGACTGCTTGGTTTTGACACACCTGGGAGGAACCTCTTGGGAACCACTTGAAAGTAACTGATGAACAAAGGAGAGGAGGCTTTGTTCTTGCTTGAGCTCCAAGGATTAGAATTTGGGCACAGGTTGTTGTTGTTCAGTTGCCTAGTCATGTCCGACTCTTTGCGACCCCATGGGCTGCAGCACGGCAGGCCTCCCTGTCTTGCACCATCTTCCAAAGTTGTCCATTGCATCAGTGATGCCATCTAGCCATCTCATTCTCTGACGCTCTCTTCTCCTTCTGCCCTCAATCTTGTCCAGCTTCAAAAACCCTATAACAAGCCCGGGCTGGTGAGGCCCAGAAACATTTGGACAACATGAGATAAGTAAACACATATTCAAATCCTTCTGGGAACCTGGGATAAGATCATCTTGCTTTTGGGAAAAGAATACTTGTAACATGAAATAATCCTTGATGTTGATGTTTGACTTAAGATGACAATTTGATCAGCTTAGTAACTCCATCAAGAGCAAAAAATTCATATGCAGGAGATTATAGGAAAGCAGGAAGATTTAGTCTTTTGGCAGAAAGGATGGGAACCAGTCAGCCATGGCCGAGAAGTCAACAATCCCTAAGCAAGTTGTAAAATCCAGTCTGAAAACATGAGGAAATCTATGGACTATAGCACGCCAGACATCCACTGTTCTCCACTGCTGCTGCTGCTGCTGCTAAGTCGCTTCAGTCGTGTTCAACTCTGTGCTACCCCAGAGACGACAGCCCATCAGGCCCCCCCATCCCTGGGATTCTCCAGGCAAGAACACTGGAGTGGGTTGCCATTGCCTTCTCCAGCATAGCATGCCAGGCATCCACTGTTCTCCACGACCTCCCCTAATTTGCTCAAATTCATGTCTATTGAGTCAGTTCTAATATCTAAGTCGTACACAGTTCAGCAGCTGAACAGCAGGAAGTCTTTGGTTGTAGGGTTATAAGAGATCTAACTAATTTATACCGAGTCAAGAGGGAGAAGAAAAATTCACAAACTGAAATTAATTCTAGGAAGCATATCTCTATAGATGGGTGTGCTAACTCCCAGTGTACAGCTGCTTTGTTTTCTCATGCTATAACAGAGATAAGCTGCCTAAAAACAGCCATATGGTTTTATTGACTGCACGGAGCTTCTGCAACTAGTTCCTACAAATCAGTTATGAAGAGGACAAAGCTGACCATGAAAGGCACATTCTTAGCAGACAAATTCTTCTGCAATTCATCAAGCCAGAATGTTTGTGCTTCTCAACTATAATGTGCCTACAAATCGTCTAGGGGGTATGGTTAAAATGCAGATTCTGATTCAAAAGATCTGAGTGGGACCTGAAATTTTACATTTCCAGATGATGCTGTTGGTTCATGTCACACACTAGCTAGTTGACTTTTCCTATAACCTCTAATAGATAGAGCAAAATCTCATTACCCTTTCTACTTAGAACTGTAAGGTGAAAATCAACAGCTACAGGGCAACAATTTCCCTTTTATTAAGCATGGATTTAATTCTAGGCTGCGTTCACATGATGAATGAACCTTACCAATTATTACCAATTTAAAATAAAACGAGATTGGTGTCAACTGTTTGTCACCCCTGTTTTACATGGCTTTTTACAACCATAACAGGTAACATGGTTGTAAATGGTTGTAACATGATTGTAAAACCTGTTGTGAAAGGCTGAATTTACTCAGATGTCCACAACTACTGGCAAATTGTCCATGTTCAGCATTGAATTTCAGACCTGAAATTTCAAAACTTTGTGCCCTAGTAACTTGCAAAGTCAGATATACCCTTGGGAACCAAAATATAAACCTGGGAGACCAGTTTCTTTTTCTCTGTTAAATCACCAAATAAGAAGTTAGACTTAAGACTGAACTTGAATGAAAATCATTTGTGCACTCTTTTTTTCTATCTTCAAAAAATCAGATTTCTTACATCTTATATACTATCAGTTTCGTATGTGAAATACTTTTAAATTTTGGTTAGATTTGAAGTTCATTGGAATCTAGTGTTTTCATGATCATATAGGAATGATTCAGTTAGTTGCTGTTTCTTATTTCATCAGACTTCTAATCATGCCATGATACTGTTTTTAAGAATACCCAGGGGTTTCTACTGCCTTAGAGGGAAAACTCAAAGTCTTCACATCAAAGGCTCCCTATCACACACCAGCTTACTTTTTTTAGTCTCATGTCTTTATGATCTTGAAGCACCAGCTTACCCACTGGTGGCCAAGTGCCTCGTTTGCTTTCTCCCTACTGTCCATTAATTTACCCTCAATACCATCTCATTGGTGATGCTTTCCAGACATGAGAGCCCCAGGCAGAATGAATCACCTTCCTTACTCCCAGAATCCTCTGCTCCCATCATTGGCCCAGCAGAGATCTCACAGGTCCTCAAAAGTCATGGGTGTGACTGTCTCATTGAGTAGACAGTGTTGAGAATGAGAACAGGGACTATGCTTATTCTTCTTTCTGACTCTGGCATCTGAAGTAGAGCTTGGCATATATGCTTGAGAAATCTTTGGGGAAAAAGAACATTTTTAATGAGTGAATTTTCAATGGCATCTAGAAATGAGAGGACTGAGCATTCCTCTACGTGATGGATCCGTCTTCTGTCTGTTTTAAATGTATAGGCTTATTTACTAGTTGTGAAATGAAGAGCACTGTGGTCCTTTAAGCTCCCTGGTGGCTCAGACGGTAATCTTTCTACTTTAGAATGATTGGTTAAGCACGTGTTTTGTTCTGTTTTTTTTTTCTAGGTTGCTTTTTAAAATTTAATTGTATATGTACTTTTATTGAAATACAGTTGATTCACAGTGTTGAGTTAGTTTCAGCTGTAGAGCAAAGTGATTCAGTTATACACACAAACACACAAGTATATATTATGTTGTGTTCTCAGTCACCTCAGTTGTGACCAACTCTTTGTGACCCCAAGGACTGTAGCCTGCCAGGCTCCTCTGTCCATGGGATTCTCCAGACAAGAAAAGTAGCCATTCCCTTCTCCAGGGGAACTTCCTGACCCAGAAAAAGCAAATTCTTTATCATCTGAGCCACTAGGGAATACTCACACACACACACACACACACACACACACACACACACATTCTTTTCTTACATTCTTTTCCATTATCGCTTATTAGAAGACACTGAGTATAGTTCCCCGTGCTATACAGTAGGTCCTTATTGTTTATTTTATATATAATAGTATGTACATGGTAATCCCGAACTCTTAATTTATCCATCCCCCTCTTCCCCTTTGGTAACCATGTTTGTTTCCTATGTCTGTGAGTCTATTTCTGTTTTGTAAATAAGTTGATCGATATCATTTTTTTTTAGATTTCACCTATAAGCAATATCATATGAACTTGTCTTTGTCTGGCTTACTTCACTGAGTTTGATGATTTCTCTGTCCATCCACATTGCTGCAGATGGCATTATTTTGTTCATTCTATGGCTGAGTAATATTCCATTGTGTATATGTCCCTCTCCCCGTCCAAATATCATAGAACTGCCATTCTCCCATAAAGAAAAATTAGCAAAAAAACAAGCATATACAGAAGGACATTAACTGCATGAAGGGAAAAAACCCATCTCTGAGGACTTTCTTTTCAATGCAGTGCCGACATACTGAGATGGCATTGATCCTCATTATTGGCGATTCCATCTTCACAGATTTGCCTTGGCGCTGTATTTGCACCCCCTCCCCAAATCAAGGCTCAGGTTCTCTTACACTCATTGGAGGATGTGAGGAGATGTCACCTGACAGGCGTGTTCACATGAGGTCAGCAGGGCAATGTCCACCCTGTCCTCCTCTCTCAGCTCATTCTGTCAACAGTGCCACATGTTTGGCATTTGTGTGCCTTTTGCTTGTGACTTCATTGCTTAAAATGGTCCCCAAGCATATGCTGAAGTGCCGTCTGGTGTCCCTAAGCTCAGAAAAGCTGTGATGTGCATTACAGGAAGAAGTAACATAAGTTTCCTTCAGGCATGAGTTACGGCTCTGTTGGCCACAAGTTCAATGTTAATGAACCCATGATATATATTCGATAATGTGTCTTTAAACAGACACACACGTAAAACAAGGGAATATACTAATTGTTTGACAAAAAGTTAGCAGCCACAGGCTTTTAGGAACCTAACCCTGTACATTTCCAAGAGCCACGGTTCAGTATTTGCTATTTTGGCATTCACTAGACTTTAAAAAACATCAGTACCACGAATGACGAGTCAGCTGTCAACACAGATTAACTGATATGTGTCTGAAATTTGCCTCACGATCACCCAGAAGACCAGAAGTCATAATATAAACGAAACAGGTTATCTCTGAGTAACTCACTGAAGATGTCTGATGGATGTAAGAGGGTTCATTACACTATTCTCTCAGTTTTGTATATATTTGAAATTGCCCATAACCAAAAGGTTTTATCCTTTAAAAGAGAGAGAGAGAGAGAGAGAGAGAGAGAGAGAATAGCAGGAACCCAGGGGTGGCTTTTTCTTCAGGCATTAAAAAAATCATTTCGTGTATTCTATAAAGAAATATAATTATTTAGAAGTAGGATGAATTAAATTTCACATTCAGTATAAATGATCCAGGGCCACGTAAAGTTAATATATACAAATCTGCAAAAGCGAAAGACAGTGAACGAGTGTGGGCTTTATAAATCGTAAGTTAATATAGAAACTTACATGAGGTTTTAGAAAGTGAAAAGAGAAAGGCAGGCGACATCTAAATAAAAGACCACCTTCTGCCATTTCATTGTATGAAAGTTCAGTTCCTAACCTGCACTCTTGTTTATCCTGTTAATAAACCTACTTCAGGCTCCTGGGAGGGCTTTGGCCCCCTGCCCCAGTTTAGTTGCTGAAAGTTCAGAGCAGGTCAAGGGCAGGGACTAACACCCCACTGTGTCTCTACCAGAGTCCACCACGATGCCTCTGCTTACGCTCTAGCCCCCCGATGCTAATTCAAATCACTTGTGCCAAGCTAAAGCCTCTGTATCATTCCCTCCTCCCTCACCTCCTAACTGTGTTCTCCAAATGCATCCTGATGGGTCTTCGAGCTCCAGGGACATTTCCCAGGATGGGGAAGGGCAGGGGGAAACTAAAGGACCCCACAGCATAGAACCACACCACTTTTTTTTTTAATGGAAGTATAGTTGATGGAGAAGGAAATGGCAACCCACTCCAGTATTCTTGCTTGGAGAATCCCATGGACAGAGGAGCCTGATGGGCTATAGTCCATGCGGTCGCAAAGAGTCAGACACGACTGAGCGAGTACACTTACACTTATAGTTGATTTACCTTGTGTTAATTTCTGCTATACACCAAAGTGATTCTGTTAAATGGAATATTCTTTTCCATTAATGGTTTATCAGAGGATATTGAATATGGTTCCCTGTGCTGTAGAGCGGGCCTTCTTGTTTATCTTTTCTCTATATTCTAGTTTCCATCTGCTCCCAACCCCTTCTCCCTTGGCAACCACCAGCCTGTTCTCTAAGTCCCGATTCTGTTTCTGTTCCATAAATAAGTTCATCTGCGTCCTATTTTAGATTCCACATATAAGTGACGTCATATGATATGTGTCTTCCTTTTTCTGACTTGCATGGTGATCTCTAATCCTTGGTTTTTGTTTTGCTTTGCTACACCACATGGCATGTGGGATCTTAGTTCCTCCATCAGGGATAGAACCCACACCCTATACATTGGAAGCATGTAGTCTTAACCACCGGACAGTCAGGAGAGTCCCAGTATGATGATTTCCAGTGGCATCCATGTTGCTGCCAATGGAATTGTTGCATTCTTTTCTGTGGCTGAGTACCATTCCATTGTGTATATGGACCACATTTTCTTTATCCAGTCATCTTTGATGGACATTTAGGTTGCTTCCCTGTCTTGGCTATTTTGAATGGTGCTGCTATGAACATAGGGGTGCATGTATGTTTTTTTAACACAGTTTTGTCCAGATTTATGCCCGGGAGCAGGACTCCTGGATCACATGGTAGTTCTATTTTCAGTTTTCTGAAGAACCTCTATACTGTTCCCGTAGTGGCTTGTACAACCTTACATTACCACCAATAGTGTAGGGAAAAACTGCAGCACTTTTATCTGCTTTATAATTTGGATTTTGCACAAGATTTTTCAAGGGCAAAAAATAATATTCTGCTTCTTAGGAAAAAAAAAAAAAAACCAACACCGAGCTTCTGAGTCCCATTGTGAACTAAGGGCACCTGAGGGCTTGAAGCTGGCTCAGTTCAGGTGAAAGACACACTTCCTTGGAATGTTTCATTCTGTTTTCTTAGAGAAACCAGGCTCTTTTGCAGCCCAGATTGGCATCAGGACCTTTGAGATGCTTATCTCGGTGAGTTTTTGGCCCAGAGCTGTGTGTTCCAGGCTGAGAAATATTTGGAGAATCTGAGAGGTTTTTGATTCACATCCTCATTTCTGTTATTGGGAGCCTTTTGTTTGCTCATCCTTGCATTAATTTGTTGTTCAGTCTCTAAGTAGTGTCTGATTCATTGTGACCCCATAGACCACAGCACACCAGGCCTCCCTGTCCTTCACTGTCTCCTGGAGTTTGCTCAGACTCATGTCCATTGAGTCGGTGACGCCAGTACTTCAATATCAGTACTTCTGAAAATATAAGACCCTAGTAAGGCTTCTAGAAAAGGAAACAGACAATTAAATAATACCTAATTTATGTTATATATAGAATTTAGGAGCCCTAAGAATGCTGGAGTGAGTAGCCATTCCCCTTTCCAGAGGATCTTCCTGACCCAGGGATTGAACCCAGGTCTCCTGCATTGCAGACAGATTCTTTACCATCTGAGCCACCAGAAAAGCCCTAATATTTATATTATAGAATATATAATTTATTATTCATTAATTTTATTAAGTGCATTAAAACATATGAAGTCAGGTAGTAAAAAGGTAAAACTAGAAAGCAATGCTGTCCAATAGAAGTTTTTTTTTATTTCTACTTAGTTCAGTTCAGTCGCTCAGTCATGTCTGACTCTTTGTGACCCCATGAATCACAGCACGCCAGCCCTCCCTGTCCATCACCAACTCCCGGAGTTCACTCAGACTCATGTTCATTATTTCTACTAGCCATATTTAAAAAGTGAGAGAAAAGTTGTGGAATTAGTTTTGATAACTCATTTTAGAAGACCAAGTATATCTAAAATATGGTCAACATGTCAAGATATTTTACATGATTGTTTTCTCATATGAAATCATAAAGCCATTAAAAAAGTTCTTTGAAACCCAAGTATATTTGACACTTTCAGCATAATTCAATGCGGATGCTAAATGTTCAATGGTTAAAGTGAAATTGGTAGTTCTACCAAATAATAAAGTTGTTTAACAGGAAAATCATTTATACACCATCCGTTTTAAAATTTAAGTTAAAGACAATTAAAAATTCAGTGGCACTAGAAGCTGAAGCTCCAATACTTTGCCACCTGCTGAAAAGAGCCAACTCACTGGAAAAGACCCTGATGCCAGGAAAGACTGAAGGCAGGAGGAGAAGGGGACGACAGAGGATGAGATGGTTGGATGGTACCACCGACTCAATGGACTTGGGTTTGAGCAAACTCCAGGAGATGGTGAAGGATGGGGAAGCCTGGTGTGCTGCAGTCCATGGGGTCACAAAGAGTAGGACATGACTCAGTGACTAAACACAAAGTCGCACATCCAGTGCCAGTAGCCATGTGTCTCCTGATCACCACTTGGGCCAGCAAAGCGGAGGAGGTTACCAGGTGGCTGGTGGGGCGGGGAGGCTGTTTCAGATAGAGAAGGCAGGAAGATCTTGTGTGGCGATGACACTCAGGCAGAGACATGAAAGGAATGGGAAAGTGAGTCTGCCAAGATGAGAGAGAACAGCATTCCAGGAAAAGAGCAATAAAAATCGCAAAGGTCCTGAAAATGGAACCGTAAATCCTAACACATGTATAACCTCCAAGGGCATGACCTCGGGAGTCTACTTGTTCTAAGAATGCCATCATGGTGCAATGCCTCTTTGGTGCTTGGGGCACAGAGTTCCTGAAATGGGCATTGTTTTCCCTTTCTGCAGTTCATTAGAACAAAACATGAGATTCATCTGCGTGATGAGCAGGAATTGAATGGAGTCCAGGGCCCTGAGTCTGGTCTCAGGACGGAGTCAGCCATCTCCCTCTGGCTTTACAGCGTGTGCCACTAAAGAGGAATCCCAAGAATGAACTTTCTGGTCACATCTGGCAGCGAGGTGCGGCTTGCTCTCAGCCCACCACTGTCCTTGAGAAGAGTTCCCAGTGGCCCTCTGCATTTAGCTAATCTCAGTGTTCTTTGCTCTCGGCAGTTTTCTGGACAGCTGACACCTTCAACAGTGATAATCAGAAGTAGGTTTCCAAACAGCGCTATTCATGGTCCATCCACTCAGAGCATCCGAGCCAATGGATGAAAGCCCTCCTTATCTCTGCTTTTTCTTAGGCAAGTTAGACAAGGTGCACAGGCTGCTGAATAATCTCAACCAGGGACAAGAAGTCTAGAGGAACCAAAACACCAAGAGCTGAAAGGCCTCTCAAGTGGGGCCCGTGCTCCAGGGCAGGGAGCATACAGGGTTTAGGAGCAAAGTCAGGGCACAGACTCTGTCCCCACTTCCTTATCCCTGTGCACAAAGCGAGATGCCTGAGTGTCTGCACAGTACTGGTGAAATGGATTAGGAAAATGGAAGGGTTTAAGATAGCAAAACTACATTTTCTGGGGGTGATTGGTTGAAAGTTTTCTTTTTTTCTTTTATCAAAATTGCCCCCATTTAGTAATTAGTATTAATTAAAAGTTGAAAAACAGTGAAAAGAAGCTCAATATCACTAATCATCAGGGAAAGGAAAATCGAAACTAAATGAGGTGTGGCTTCACACTTGTTAGAATGGCTTTCATTAAGAAGACCAGCGATAACAAGTGTTGGCATGGGCGTGGACGTGGAGCGAAGGGGAGCCTGGGAACACTGCCGGTGGAAATGGAAGCTGGTGCAGCCTCCATGGAAACCAGAATGGAGGTTTCTCAAGAAATGAAAACTAGAAATACCATATGATCTGACAATCCCACCTCTGGGCATATGTCCAAAGGAAATAAAATCATCCTCTCAAGGAGAGAGCGACACTCCAATGTTCGTAGCAGCACTATTCACAATAACCAACATGTGGACACAACCTAAGTGTCCATCGACAGGCAAATGGACAGAAGTTGTGATGCATACATACAATGGAATATAACTCAGCCAGAGAAAGGAACAAAATTGGATCATTTATGTCATGTGGATGGACCTAGAGTCTGTCATACAGAGTAAAGTCAGAATGAGAAAAATAAATATTGTATATGAACACATATATATATACAGGATCTAGAAAAATTGTACAATGAACCCATTTGCTGGGCAGGAGTAGAGATGCAGATGTAGGGAATGGAAATGTGGACAGAGTGGGGGAAGGAGGGGATGGAGCGAATTGGGAGAGTAGCTTTGACTATATAGTGAAACTGAAAAGTGAAAGTGTTAGTCCCTCAGTCGTGTCTGACTCTTTGCAACTGCACGGACTGTAGCCCACCAGGCTCCTCTGTCCATGGAATTCTCCAGGCAAGAATACTGGAGTGGTTGCCATTCCCTTCTCCAGGGGATCATCCTGACCCAGAGACTGGACCCAGGTCTCCTGCATTGCAGGCGGATTCTTTACTGTCTGAGCCACCAATTAATGAGTGGGCTAAAAGTCTGCCTGGTGATATTAAAGCCTGAGGATCTTAGTGAACATAGCAATAAATATAAAAATGTATATCCCCATGGCTGGGAAATTACTGGATACAGAACACTTTGCAGGGCTTGTGGTTTAAGGGGAGTCCTCAGGTTTGAGGAACAGAAGTGATTAAGAGGAAGCAAGGCTGGAGGGAGGCATGTTTCAAAACTGCATTTCCAAAGAGAACTTGAAACAGTCGTAAAATAGGACTAAGAAAGTCTCAAATTGTACCATTTTCTTTCATCTGGAGAGCTGTGGGGGGGTGTCTGGAATAGAACTGGGGGAGTTAAAGCTCCCCCCCATATTGTCCTCACACTGTGCCATCCTCAAGCCACACCCCCGAGCTGGCACTGCCTGGGTCTGCTAAGGAGTAACCATAGGACTAGGCACCTTTCTGAACAGCTGGAGGTCAAGTCCACACCCGTGAAGCCCATCCCAGAGGCCTTTGCCCCTGGGTTCCCATATAGCGCAGACCTCTGTGACTTCACTCTGTATTGACCTACAGCAACCCAGATGGTATCATGCCAAGCCCAGCAGACCTACCAGGGTGACTCATTTAACGTTTGTAATCTTTGAAAGATGCAGTCTTTGAAAGAAGGGTTGCTCCTTAAAGGAGTTAGAAAAGAACCAAGTCAGGAGTCCCTCTGGTCCCGACAATGTTATTATGGCCTGTGCTTTTACTTTCTTCCTCTGGCTTCGTATCCACCCCCACACGCCCTCTCTGAGCTCCAAAAGTCAGACTC
The DNA here is from genome assembly GCA_006408695.1 of Aepyceros melampus. Taxonomy (NCBI): domain Eukaryota; kingdom Metazoa; phylum Chordata; class Mammalia; order Artiodactyla; family Bovidae; genus Aepyceros; species Aepyceros melampus. Next base: position 171,631 of record SJXQ01000254.1, read on the forward strand.
AGACTCACACTGGAAAGTTTGCAAAACTCCAGTCTTTTCTGATTGGGTACATCTGAATGGAGCCGCCACCAGTGTCTTTACAAATGGCATTTCCATTAACATTTCTATTTCTGTCCATTCGGGGCACCTAAAGATTTCCCACCAAGATTTACATTGTCTATTTTAAGCAAGTGCTTTTAAAAAGCCAACGCGTTGGCTAAGTTTAAATCTGACTTTCTCAAGGGATGCTTAAAAGAAATACACAAAGTTTTTTTTTTTTCTTTTAAGAAAAAAAAAAGAACCTTTGTAAGTTCAAAATAACATTCCAAAAGGAGTCACTAGAAAAACATTCAGGGGAAGAGAAAGAAAGAATTTTTTTTCTTGCGTTTGGGGCAGTCCTGGCTTCATCCTCATGTTCGATGTTTGTTTTTTGACACAAGAAAGTCAAATACCCCTAAGAGTCAGATAATAATTGAAAGAAAAATGGGTTGTGCTTCTCATATCTAAGTTATTTACAACAGAGGGAGGAGTCAAGCCTGTCCGGACCCATTATTCAGTAGACCAGGTAGAAAGAGAAGATTTTGACAAAGAGTGGATCAAAGGCAGAGCTTTGGTGAGTCTCTTAGATGTTAGATGACCAGCGTCAGAACCATTGCTCAACCATGCCAGCTGTAACTTTCCATCAGGCTGATGACCCACAATCTTCTGATGCCATCGCCCTATGGAATGGCTGATACATTTGGACAGCTGCCAGTCAGGAAGATCAGCCGTGGATAATTCAGCAAGACTGAGAGCTGAGAGGACTGTTCTCCTAGGCATGGAGACAGACCTCTGCTAGCAAAGCAAGATGAATGGCATCTCAGTGAAAATTGGATTTTGCTGCTAAAAACAAACAAACTAACAAAAACCTTTATAATTGTGATCTAATCATAAAAAGTCTCGAAGAGGTGGTTTAGGGCTAATATGGTGAGACCCCAGTGTCATCTTCCCTTCGCAGGTGGTAAAGAATCTGCCTGCAATGCAGGAGACCTAGGTTCCGTCCCTGGGCTGGGAAGATCCCTGGAGAAGGGAATGGCAACCCACTCTAGTATTCTTGCCTGGAGAAGTCTATGGGCAGAGAAGCTTGGCAGGCTACCATCCATGGGGTCACAAAGAGTCAGACACGACTGAGCGACTAACACATACATACATACATATCGGTGTCATCAGGGTCCCAAGCTCTTAACTGTTTCCTCTGCCACGTTGAACACATGGCTTCCATTCTCCTGTTTACCTCATGGTCCCAAAGGCTGCCAGGTCACTATCCATCATGACTGCATTCCACATAGGAGAGAGGAAAGGGTTGGGGGGAAGTGTGATCCCTTCTCGTTTAGGAGATGTTCCAGGAGTCCCATGCAATGCTTCCATTGTGTGTCCTTGGCCGGTTTGGTCACATGGCCTTTAGGAGCCACAAAGGAGTTTCTACCTTGTAGTCTATCCCATAAATAGAAACTGGGGTGAGTGCGCTCGTATCTTCCAGGGGCACCAACTGGCCTAAACTCAGTATTGTAGATTACAGAAGGCCTTTATGAATGTTGACTCACCCTTGGACATGAAAAAATAATCCAGAAATTTGAAAAGAAAGCCGTTTTCCATGACCTATAATACATGGTAAATATTTAATCCTTAAAATAGTAGGCAAGAAGTATCTCCCGGGCTTCCTCCAGAAATGAATATGAAAAGATAGCCTGCGCTGTAGTCTAACAGAGATGGGGTGTCCAAAATTCACTTTTGAAGGAAAATGAGAAAACCATTGGCTTGTAGAGAAGCAGCCTTTGTGCTTGCAGCATTCATTCCTGGATACCCAGGTCTGTGTGATTCTACCCGGAATGGCTGAAACGGTGCCAGTCTGGGTGGAAATGAAAGGGGAAACAGATAGTAAAGCCTGTCCTGAGGGTGATTTTCATTAGCAAGCACGATACCCCTAATTTGCACAAAGGCTATTGATTTTAAGCTGCGTCTTCCCCACTCCAATAGCAAGGCATTTTGGAGGCAGTCTTGCCTTGGAAGCTTTTTCAGTGTTCCTACATAACAAATGTCTCATGGCAGGTGCCACCACCAGAGGCAGGCTGTATTCAGACACCTTTGCAAGAGTAACTTCTTCCCTGGATGTCTGCTCTAGGTTCTGACTCTTGATTGAAGACTCAGTGGGTCTTTTGGCTTTAATATTTCTTTCCATTTTAACATGTGATACATACAAGGGTTCTTTCACACCAAAATATGTAATAATAAACACCAAGGACTTATCTGAGAATAACTGTATCCATTATTTATACATTATAGAAGGAAAAAAAGATTATGTTGGTCTTGAAACTATTGACTGATATCATTATCTGCAATAAACTCCAGTAACTTGACTCTGGGGTTTTTTAAATGTATTTTCCTATTTTTATTGAGATATGACTGACAAGATTGTAAGACATTCAAAGTGTAAATGTGATCATTTGATATATGTATGCATTGTGAAAGGATCCCCCTCATTGAGTAAATTAGGTTTACATATTTATCTTTTTTTGGTTGTAGTGGGGGGATGACATTTAAGTTCTATTTTGTAAAAGATTTTATTTACTGTTTGTTTGATTTTTGGCTGCACTGGGTCTTTGTTGCTGTTCGGGCGTTCTCTAGCTGCGGACAGCAGAGGCTCCTCTTCATTGCAGTGCTCGAGCTTCTCGTTCTGGTGGCCTCTTGTTCCAGAGCACAGGCTCTAGAACACAGAAGCACAGCTGTGGTGCATGGGCTTGGCTGCCCACAGAATGTGGGATCTTTCCTGGATCAGGGATCGAACCTGTGTCCCTGCTTTGCCAGGTGGATTCTTAACCACTGGACCACCAGGGACGTTCCTTCGTTCTACTCTTTTAGCAAATTTCAGTTACTCAGTACAGTGCTATCAACTGCAGTCACCATGTTATACATCAGGTCCTCAGACTCTATTCATCTTGTAACTAAAAGTTTGTACCTTTTACCATCTTCCCCCTATTTCCCCCACCTGCCAGCCCCTGGCAACCACTTTTATACTTTGTTTCTGGGTTCAAGTTTTTTATTTTATGTTTTCAGGATCCTTATTTGACCCTCTGGCAGATAGATTTTTGATGTAATTGACATGAAAGGCTCTCTGTCTTGTTCTTTTCTGCCTGCTCCTCACTTCTCTGCCTAGAGGCCTGGTGCCCATGAATAGGTTCAGGGACCCAGTGAAATTGTGTCCAGTTGTGTGTATTTGTGTGTATGCATTGAGAGCAGGGTACACATCAGACTCTCAGAGAGGTCTCTGGTAAACAGGGCAGACTTCCTCCAAGGCTAACCAGGCAGAATTGTCTCCTGTCTCCAAGTCTGCCAGGGACAGGAAGAGGAGGTATTTCAGGTAGAGAAAGCAGCACTATTTACCTGGTGGACTCCTGCTCAGCCTTAATATTCCAGAACAAAACTTGTCTTCTCTGCAGAACTTTTTGACACCTCTAAGCAGATATTTTTTTGGGGGGGAGGGTGCTATGCTGTGCTACGCGCACCTTATTTCATCATATCGTATTGTAATTACTTGTATGTCTCTTCTTCCTATTTGTCTGTAAATTCTCTGATGCTCAGATTGACTTTTCATGTATGTATCAGCTAGTACGACAACCAGCACGTTCCAGTAAGGTCCCAGTGGGTGGGCAGGTGGATGGTTGGATGAATGGTGAATGAGTGGGTGGGTGGGTGGATGAAGGCTACATGGATGGATGAATTGTGGGCATATGGGCAAATGAATGGATGGGTGAATGGATGGAGGGATGGATAAATGGGTGGATGGAGGGAGGGAGGGGTGGGCAGCTGGCTGGATGAATGGATGAGTGGATAGATAGATGGATGGATGGAGTGAGTCTCTCCTTTTATTGCTAATTTCGCATTATTCACATATCCTAACCCCTAACAGATCTGCCATTTCGTTAACTCAGGGCTAACATTAATTGCAGTGCTTAATACTGCTGAATGTTCAGGCTTTAAAATAAACAATCCTAATTAATCAAACTTGGATTTCTGTTTCCTCTGGACAAATTCTAGAGCTGTAACTATGTATTGTAAATGAACCTCAATTGTTTCCTGAATAACAATGGAAAGGTGCTGTTATTCTCTTTGATTGGGGCTGTTTCATCCTTCTGCCTTTTTGGAGAAAGAAAACAACTTCCAGTCTCAGGCTTACTTGAATCTAGCACCATTTTTCACAAAATGTTTTCGTCTCGGCTACTTTACATGGCTCTCCATCAACTGTTGATACTCATGCCCCATCATAACTGGATTTAAAAAACTGTCTGTCTTCATCCTGAGGTTTTGTTCATTTTTAAGCTTTGCAGTGCTGGCTTGCAGGTTGCAAATTTGCTATGTCTAAGCTTTCTCCCAAGAGTTGATGGACTTTCCCTTCCATGTTGATAAGCCATGAAAGAGTGAAGAATTAGGAAAGGAAAGAGTTACCATCTCCCAGGCTGGGAGCTTGCCTGTCTAGCGTGGTGTTTGGATGAGGCTCTTTACTTGTGGATACGGTGTGTTCCATGGGCAAAAATAGCTTTTTAAAAAAAGAATATCTCTGCACCCTCCTGAAGTCATCTCAGAATGAATTCAAGATTTCTCATGAACGGAAAATCCTTTATCACATCCGGAGTGGGTCTTGCATCCTTGGCCTTGCCACATTAAGGCCAGATCTCAGCAACATCAGGGTCCAGAAAAGGCTAATAGAAGCTTAATGATGAGGTAATGAAAACGGAGGTCAGGGGTGGGATGGGGGTGCGGGGAGGCAGGTCTTCTATTTGGAACTACATGATCATGGGAAAATCTCACTTGAGACCATAAACTACCAAAAAGAAACAAAAGAGTGAAGTGAGTCAGAAAAAGAAAAAAAATATTGTATATTAGTTCACCTATATGGTATACATAAAAATTGGTTAGATGATCTTACTTGCAAAGCAGAATAGACACACAGAGGTAGGAAGCTAAGGTATGGATACCAAGGAGGGGGATGAACTGGGAGATTGGGATTAACATATACACATGACTATGTATAAAATAGATAACTGATGAGAACCTACTGTATAGCTTAGGAAACTCTTCTCAATGCTCTGTGGTGACCTAAATGTGAAAGAATAGGGAATATATGTATATGTATAGCTGATTCAGTTAGCTGTTCAGTAGAAACTAATATATTGTAAATCAGTCATACTCCAATAAAAATTAATTAAAAAATAAAATTAACAACGACAAAAAACTGAAACAACTGAAAGGGCTGTTCCAATTTGGGACCTTTCCCTTACCTGATTTTAAATGGAACCATGAAGGAGACCACATTTTGAGTCATAAATCAAAGCATGTCAGCTCCACATGAGAGTCAGCTAAGGAAAAGAGAAAGAAAAGGAAGGATAAACAGAAAGAAGGGTGGAAAACAGAGGAGAAAAGTGAAAGTCGCTCAGTTGTGTCCAACTCTTTATGGCCCCATGGACTGTGGCCGGGCAGGCTCGTCTGTTCATGGAATTCTCCAGGCAAGAATACTGGAGTGGGTTGCCTTGCCCTTCTCCAGGGGATCTTCCCGATCCGGGGATGGAACCAAGGTATCCTGCGCTATAGGTGGATTCTCAACCATTTGAGCTATGAGGGAAGCCCCCAAACAGAGAAGAGAAGATAAAGGAGAGAGAAGGAATTTCTGGACAAAAGAACCAGTGCTTCCTTTGTTCCATGTTCTAGATGCTTCACTCATATTGGTTGTTTTAATCCTAAATCCTCAAGGCCCATGTTATTATTCTCTGTGAAGAAGTGATGCACAGAGAGGTTGAGTAACTTACCCAGGCAACATCGCTAGCAGGAAGAGGAGGTAGGATTTGAACCCAAGCAGTCAGACTCCACGGTCTGTGCCTTGATGAAGATATGACTGCCGTGTGGCTGAGGAGCTGGGAAAGCTGAGCTCTCCTGACTCCAGGCTGACTGTTTACAACCCCACAACATTCACACACTAAAACCTCACACCCAGTGTGATGGTCTTTGGAGGAGGGGCCTTGGGGGTGATGAGGTCATGAGGGTGGAGCCCTCGCAAATGGGATTAGTGCCCTGATAAGAAGAGACCCCACTCCCCACGTGAGAACAGTGGTCTATGAACCAGAAAGTGGGCTCTCACAAATATACAAACTTCTGACACATTTATCCTGGACTTCCCAGCCTCCGGAACTGGGAGAAATAAATTTCTGTTGTTCGTGAGCCACCTGGTCTGTGGTGACCTGTTACAGCAGCAGAAACAGACTGAGACACCATGGAATCCATCCTAAATCCACTCAGAGTCCAGCCGCCCGCATCCCTGCTGTGCACTCTCCACCCTCTTCTCACACTGAGGTCTCTTGATAACCCTTTTCTGATTGTCCAGGTCAGCTGATCACCCCTCACCAACTATGAGCCCTGCCTAAGTCTCCTGACCTATGTGACCTCATATCCTGTCTCCAAGGGGACTGATGCCCCTGCTGAGGCCACAGAATTCTCCATCCCACTGCCCATGCCTCCTACTCAGAGCAAGCCTGGCGTGAGCAGCTCACCTCCACATTTTTGTTAACTGATGGAGGCCTATTGCTTCTCAGCCTTTTGGCTAAGATCAAGTGTAGTACCTAATGGAGTCCCAGAAAGAATGTAGCAAGATGAGTGTGTCTGAACTCTGAGCTGAGGACCCCAGGGCCCAATAGAAACCTAACCTTTGCAGGAACCTGGGGAAAATCTAATGCGATTGAGTTAGTTATCAGTGTGCATGTCCATGGTGGGGTTGGATGTGGATGCTGAATGGCACGGACACTTCTGATCTTGTGGCTGTTGAAAACTCAAGGTTTTGGCTACACCAGTAACCTCTGCAGACTGTATATTCTAGTCTTAGCAGTATTGATCATGGCAGTTGGACACGGCACCACGCAATACCTCCTTGGATAGACTGTGAATATTCCCAGCCCTGAACATCTTCGTGGACAAGACCATACTATATTGAAAATTTTTATTTTGTAGATAATCCTCTCTAAATAACTTTCCTCTCCTAAAATTTCTAGTCTAATCATAGGCTTTCCTTCTAATTCAGAGGGCACAGTAGGGAAAGCCCTGGATTCCAGGTAAGTTGCTCTGGGGTAGGGGTTTAGGGGTAGGGTAGTGGACATAGTAATGTGATCCAAAGCCCCCAGATACTTGGAGTGGTGGGGGCTGATGCCTTTTACCTGAACCCTACTCAGAGATTTGATCTCAGCCAAAGAGAATAACCTAAGGTCACATCGTCTTCATGGGCATCCCAAGTGGCTCAGTTGTAAAGAACCCTCCTGCCAATGCAGCTGATATGGGTTCAGTCCCTGGGTGGGGAAGGTCCCCTGGAGAAGGAAATGGCAACCCACTCCAGTACTCTTGCCTGGAGAATCCCATGGACAGAAGAGCCTGGCAGGCTACAGTCCATGGGGTCGCAAAGAGTCGGACACAACTGAACAACTAACGCACACACTCCTGGAGAAGGAAATGGCAACCCATCCCAATATTCTTGCCTGGGAAGTCCCACACACAGAGGAGTCTGGAGGGCTACAGCCCACGGGGCCTCAAAGAGTCGGACACACCTGAGCAAACACGCGCGCACACACACACGCCTTCTATGCCCAAACATAACACTGTCAGAGTCTGATTCCTGAGGATGCTACCCCAGGACATGGAGACAGCAGGGAGTAGCAGCTTCTATGATGAGCAAGCTTGGGACTGAAGCTCAGCCCTGCAACTTTCTCAAAGCTTGATGCTGGGTGGGCAATGCAACCTGGTAGCTTAGTTTTCCTCCAAAGTAAAATTAAAAGCAATGTCTGTTATCAATTTGATCGTGGGTCACTGTGAAGAGTGAATGAGTTCATGTAGGTAAAGAATTTAGTCCAACAAAGAGCAGGTATTCCGGAAACGTTCTTATCTTTTCCCCATTTCATCTCCACCTTCCCTGAAACAGACAAGACTGGGAACCCTGGTTAAAGGGATGAGCCCTTGTGTCATTGGTTTTGTGAAATCAGCCTGGGTCCAAGCTCCTACAGCTAAATCAACACTCCTTATCCTCAGGCTGCTGATAACCTGATCCGCTGCTTCCTGGTAGGATCCATAATGCGGGAGGTCTTCTCTCTGGGTTGTCTCTGAACATCTGTGATTAGGGACAATTAGGAACCAGTGTGCCTGCTATCCTCTCCTTTCAGCTGAGGAGGAAGTCCTGATGGACTATTATCAGGGGCAAGACATCATCTGTCAGCCACAGTCTCAGGAATCCTCGGCTCGTTCAGACCCAGCACCAATCTTGCCACCTTTATCTGTGTTCTGAAAATGCCTCAGACTGTCTGCTTCCCACTGATACAAAATCTGGCATCTCCTTTTCTCAAAAACCAGAAAAAGATTCTTCAAGAGCAAGAAAAACTAAGATAAGTGTTACAAAATGTCAAGGCAATCGGGAAAACCACATGGGGGACACAGTCGCCTCCTTCAAGGAGCTTCCAAAATTCCAACAGGAAAGAGGGAATCAACATACACGTGAGAGACAAGCAAAATCCCAAACCATGGGCCTGTGATGGCTTGCACTCACCCTCCCTGCCAGCCACCTCCTTGTCAGAACCCATCAGGACTCAAGTGACACCTCCACAATTAAACATCCCTCTCTCCTGTGCCCGCTGCCTCCTGCCCTGCTGCTGCTGCTGCTAAGTCGCTTCAGTCGTGTCCAACTCTGTGCGACCCCATAGATGGCAGCCCACCAGGCTCCCCCGTCCCTGGGATTCTCCAGGCAAGAACACTGGAGTGGGTTGCCATTTCCTTCTCCAATGCATGAGAGTGAAAAGTGAAAGGGAAGCCGCTCAGTCGTGTCTGACTCTTAGTGACCCCATGGACTGCAGCCCACCAGGCTCCTCCGTCCATGAGATTTTCCAGGCAAGAGTACTGGAGTAGGGTGCCATTACAGAAGCAATTTCTTTACTATTTCCCTAGCAAATTGCAACATTATCACAAAAGCATATATGTAACAGCTCACTGAAACACTCCTCTTTTTTCTAGATGCTTTGCTCTAAGTTTGGATGGCTATATCCACCAGGACTTTTTTTTTTTTTTTTTTTGGTCTCTTCCACAGGGTCTTGTGCAAAATAGGTGCTCAGTCAATGTTTGCAAATGAGTGGCTGGGCTAGAAAAGACCAAGGGCCACAAGCAAAGAAAGGAAGGAGAATTTCCAGGGGAGGTGGGCTTTGTGAGACAGTTATTGAAGGAATGAGACAATACGTCCCTCCAGAGTAGGAGTTACAAATTGGAGCTCAAAGGGCCCATTAAGCCCACCCATGTGTTTGCTGAGCGGCATGCTTGGTGCTGTGAAATCTTCAAATCTGAAGGCCTGTGGTTACTACATGTATCTCACTGAGCTGTAGTTCCCATCACTTCCTGTCTTCTCTCTGCATCTCTGGTATCTGCCTGGCTCCTAAGGCCATTAGCGTTTATCTCCTGCTCTACAGCAGCCTGTTCATGACTGCTTCCCTCTTGGGAGCTAGGTCTTCCTGGCCAAAACACGAAGATGAAGGCAAGTGTGTGGTTCCCCTAGTTTCTCTGCCATTTTCTTCAAGGTAGATTAAGATCTCTTCTTTCAGGGCCAAATACAGATTTGGAAAGAGAATAGGCAAAGCAGTTACTGAGTCCCCTGGCCCCCACCTCCAATATAACAAGGCTTTATTGCATTTAATTCCCACAGCCATCTTCAAATTGGGTGTTCTTCAGAGACATCACTTTGACAGCAAAGGTCAGGACAGTCAAAGCTATGGTTTTTCTAGTGGTCGTGTGCAGATGTGAGCGTTGGACCATAAAGAGAGCTGAGCGCTGAAGAATTGATGCTTTCAAACTGTGGTGCTGGAGAAGATTCTTGAGAGTTCCTTTGACTGCAAGATCAGACCAGTCAGTATTAAAGGAAATAAACCCTGAATATTAATTGGGAGGACTGATGCTGAAACTGGAGCTCCAGTACTTTGGCCACCTGATGCAAAGAGCCGACTCATTGGAAAAGACACTGATACTGGGAAAGACTGAAGGCAGGAGGAGAAGGGGGATACAGAGGATGAGATGGTTGGAAGGCATCACCAGCTCAATGGACATGAGTTAGAGCAAACTCCGGGAGATAGTGAAGGACAGGGGAGCCTGGCCTGCTGCAGTCCATGGGATCACAAAGAGTCGGACATGACTGAGCGACTGAACAACAATGTCCCATTTTATAGATGAAAAAACTGAGACTCGGAGATGTTAAAAAAAAAAACTTGTTTGAAGCTACAGAGCTGAGAAGTAGCCAAGCCAGAACTCAGACCTTGCTCTGTGGGTCCCACATCCATCGTCTAACCCCAGCTTGGAGGTACCCGGGATGAGCAGCGGTATAGAGCCTCCTTCGCAGGCAGAGTCCTGGGAGGGAGCACGACACATGTCCTGAGCAACACAGGGTCTGCATGCAAGTAATTCCAGTCTATCTGCAGTGAGGCGGGGGAGCCATGGGCACATAATCCAAAAATAGTTTCTCATTTTTCTTGGGATAAATATAACGTTTTGGCAGCAGACACCCCTTTCAAAGTGTGTTTTGATTAGAATTACACGAAAAGGCGCTTTTATTCTATGAGGATCTGCCAACTAACAGGCAGAAGGGGACCGAGGAGCGTGCCAGCCCGACCTTTCTCCTCCTGCCTACCAGCAGGAGGACTGTGTCCAGGACACAGAGCTGTCAGTGGAGGGACACTGGGTGGACGTGGGCCACCTGGGCTTGGGCTGAGTCTGCGCCGCTCTTGAACTTGAAACCCAACTCAACCCTTCTCGTTTCTTTGACACATTTCTTATTTTGATCCGATTAGCAAGTGTCTTAGCCACAGCCCCAAGGCAAGCCCATAGAAGGCGATGGCACCCCACTCCAGTACTCTTGCCTGGAAAATCCCATGAGCGGAGGAGCCTGGTAGGCTGCCGTCCATGGGGTCTCGAAGAGTCACTCACATGACTGAGTGACTTTACTTTCACTTTTCACTTTCATGCATTGGAGAAGGAAATGGCAGCCCACTCCAGTGTTCTTGCCTGGAGAATCTCAGGGACAGGGGAGCCTGGTGGGCTGCCGTCTATGGGGTCACATAGAGTCGGACACGACTGAAGTGACTTAGCAGCAGCAGCAAGGCAAGTCAGGAGAGAATAGGATTTAGTCATCCAGAGCACTTTAGTTTAAATATTAACCCTCCTCCTGATCAGAATTCCAGAGTCAGAATTGAGGTAATGAGATATTTGCCTGTGGGTCAAGGTGTGTACCCAAAACAGGAGGGACAGAAAGCAGTGGTGGGCAGTGTTCTAGTTTAGCCTAGAAATTGGGTTTCCATGAATATGCTACTTCTGCAAATTAACGAGGATCTTGGAGACAATAGTGAGGCAAGTTGAGTTGGAACAGAGCTGAAGTTTGGAATCAGGCAGACCTCTGTGATTTGGGATACCTCGTTTAACCTCCCTTGGCTTTTCCTCGAATGCAAAATTCATTTACAGTGGGAACTCACAAAGACAGCCAGCACGTAGGGAAGAACTGATTAAACAAGTGGTCCCCTTGAAGGTGGAGGAGCCCTCCTGCTCTAGTCCTCGTGGATGAATCTGGCTTTAAGATTCACTGTTTAAGTTACTGATTTAGTGGTGGACTGCTGCTGCTGCTGCTGCTGCTGCTGTCACCTCAGTCGTGTCCGACTCTGTGTGACCCCATAGACGGCAGCCCACCAGGCTCCACTGTCCCTGGGATTCTCCAGGCAAGAACACTGGAGTGGGTTGCCATTTCCTTCTCCAATGCACGAAAGTGAAAAGTGAAAGTGAAGTCACTGCGTCTTGTCCAACTCTCAGCGACTCCATGGACTGCAGCCCACCAGGCTCCTCCGTCCATGGGAGTGTCCAGGCAAGAGTACTGGAGTGGGGTGCCATTGCCTTCTCCGAGTGATGGACTGGTGGGTCTCTTTTCTTTCTTCCAAGTATCTGCGGTAGCTTAAAGAGAAGTTAATCAACAGCCATGCAAAGAAGAGCAAGATCTATCTTCCTTGCCCTTCAAACTCAAAACCCATGCTCTTCTGTCCCATTGTGAGATATCAAGGCAAAAGTGATGACCAGCCGGGCAGAGAACATCGGGAGGGGCAGAGGCCCGAAGTGAGGCGGCCCCAGACCGTCGGCTTCTGCGAGCGCAGGCTCCACAGCCCGAGGTAACGGAAATTGTCCAGTGCACAAGAGACAGCCATTCTGCCTGTAGGAGCGAAACGATGAGCACCGTGTTTCCGTCTTTAAGATGAGATCTGAGAAGGCCTGGCATTCACCACTAACATAATTTTCTTGTTTTTACATTGTGTGTATCTGGCTGCACCAGGTCTCAGTTGCGGCATGTGGGCACTGTGGTTGTGGCATACAGGATCTAGTTTCCTGAGCAGGGGTGAAACCTGGGCCCCCATTGGGAGCATGGAGTCTCAGCCACTGGACCACCAGGGAAGTCCCTAATATAGCCTTAGAGGAAGACTTACAGCCTTAGGAAGCCCCTAACTCTCACTTAGTAGCAGTAGTGTTAGTCGCGTGATTATGTCTGACTCGGCAATCCCACGGACCGTAGCCCTCCAGGCTCCTCTGTCCATGGAATTCTTCAGGCAAGAATACTGGAGTGGGTTGCCATTCCCTTCTCACTTGCTTGATCCTAACTGGTGCTCAGGAATAACTCAGCAATGGTCCAACAGGACTCAGTGATCCCATCTTACAGATAAGAAAATTTGAGATTCAGGGGAATCAAATGACTTTTCCACGCACACACAGCATGTAATGATAGCGCCCCTCTGAGAATCTATTGTATTGAAAGGGTGTATTCATATGCCTTGTACTTGCGTGAGGACAGAGGCTGTGTATCTTATTCATCATTGTGTCAAGCAGATGATACAGCTTTAGTAAGGATTTGTTGAAGGGATGGCTTCCCAATGTATTATTCTCCGTGTGTGTGTTTGTGTGAGCCCCCGTGGACTCAGTCTCTCAGTCATGTCTGACTCCGTAGCCCCATGGACTGTAGCCTACTATGCGTGTATTTGAAGAAGTCCAGTGTCGTGAATCACCATGCCTTCTCATCATTAGTAAGACAAATATTTATTTAGCTATATTAAAGAATCTTTTAGTACAAATGTTTCTACACAATCATAATTCATCAATCATTTCAAAATCAATTGTTTTCTGACTTTCTAAATATAATTAAGAAGACTGAATTATAATTCTTTTTATTTTAATTCATTTGTATTGGGGTATAGTTGATTACACTGTTGTATTAGTATTAGTTTCTGCTGCACAGCATAGTGAATCAGTGCGTATATGTACACATATCCACACTTTTTCAGATTCTTTTCCCGTATAGGCCATTACAGAGTAATGAGTCGAGTTCCCTGTGCTATGCAGTAGGTTCTTATTAGTTATTTATTTTGTATATAGTCATATGTGCAGTAGTATGTGTATGTCAGTCCCAATCCCCCAATTTATCCCTCCCTTCTTTCCCCCTTGGTAACCAGAGTTTGTTGTCTACATCTGTGATTCTGTTTCTGTTCTGTAAATAGGTTCATCTGTACCATTTTGTAAGATTTCACACAAAGGCGATATCATTTTTTTTTTCTCTATCTGACTTACTTCCCTCAGCATGACAATCTCAAGGTCCATAATTCGTTGTGAGATATTGAAGTAACACCACCCCCAGGGATCTTTTCTGGCTTAAGGACACAGATTTAGGTGGGAATAAGATGAGAAGTGGGTCAGCTGGGCACATCTTTGGAATTGAAGATGCCAGTTTCAGGATTTCATCTGTGAATAGTTCACCACATCATAGTCCTCTAAGATAGTGTATTTTGAAAGAAGGAAGTTCTTTGCAGCCAAAAAAAAAGTTCTGTGTTTCTTACATCAAGATAACTGTCAGTCATCTGTGAACTCGTCACCTTGAGCTTTCTCACCCATGTGCGAGCTTCTCTCTGTCCCCTTCACTCCCCTGTCTGACTCTATGTAGACAGAAGCTCTAGGGGCAAGTGCGAGGCGTCAAGGGGAAGGGAGAAGTCAGCACCTTCACATGATAGAGAGCTAAGCTGATCCTTGGGCAGGAATCTTTAACACACTCTATTAAACAAGTAAGCTGACAAGTAGGAAGCAGTTTCATTCCATGATTCTCTGCTGTTTGCAAAAAAAACTGGACAGACCTGATTGACATTCTCATGGGGTACAGGTGGGGAGGGAATATGAGATGGTTTGGGCTCATGAGAGGGAATGTAAGAGTGATCTCAGGCTGCCATGACAAAAGCCACAGACTGGCTGGCTCAACAGAAATTCATGTCCTCACAGTTCTGAAGGCTGAACACCCAGGATCAAAGTGTCAGAGGGGGTGGTTTCTTTTGAGGCCTCTCTTCTTGGCTTGGAGGTGGCTGTCTTTTTGCTGTGTCTTCACTTAGTCTTTCTCCTGTGCAAGCACCTCCCTGGTATCTCTCTGCATTCTATTTGCCCACTCTTATGACTCAGATTAGATTAGGGCTCCCTACAACAACCTCAAAGCAGAGACATCACTTTGCCAACAAAGGTCTGTCTAGTCAAAGCTATGGTTTTTCCAGTAGTCATGTAGAAATGTGAGAGTTGGACTATAAAGAAGACTGAGCACCAAAGAATTGATGCTTTTGAATTGTGGTGCTAGAGAAAACTTTTGACAGTTCCTTGGCCTGCAAGGAGATCAAACCAGTCAATCCTAAAGGAAATCAACCCTGAATATTCATTGGAAGGACTGATGCTGAAGCTGAAGCTCTAATACCCTGGCCGCCTGATCCAAAGAGACAACTCATTGGAAAAGACCCTGATACTGGGAAAGATTGAAGGAGAAGGGGGCGGCTGAAGATGAGATGGTTAGATAGTGTCGCCGACTCAATGGATATGAGTATCAGTAAATAGAGGAGATTGGCATGCTGCAGTCCACGGGGTCACAAAAAGTTGGACACAACTTAGCAACTGATCAACAACAACAAGCAACAGCCTCATTTTATCTTAATCACCTCTTTAAAGACCCCGTCTCTGGAGACAATCACATTCTGGTGTATGGACTGTTAAAGGCTTCAACACACGAATTTTGAGAGGATACCATTCGGCCCATAACAGAAGAATATGTAAAATCGCCAAAATCAAGCTTCATTTGCATCACAAATTTTCTCAAGGCAGAGTTAGACATTGGACCCAGGAAAATGGAAAGCTAAATATGTTTTCTAAAAAGCAGCCATATGCTGGTAAATGTTTAACCGCCATCTGTCATTGTGGTGACATGATTGGTGGTATTTGACAATGCTGTGGTGTAAACACTCCTACTACCATCTATTTCAGTCAACACCGTGATGTCACTGAAACTGGGGCTCGGAAGAGATGCATGAAGCAATCATCAGGAACAGGCCAAGCTGCCTCCAGCACACCTGCAGAGACTGGGGTGGGGGTGTCATCTCAGTGGGGCCAGATTCCCTCTTCCACAGTTACCTCGAGTTTGAAGTCCCTCCTCACTCCCTACAACCTCTTGGTTCTCTAATCTGGCCAACTGAAGATCTATGAATCAAAAGTTTTCCTTTCCCTTTTACCTGGACCCCAGATATTTTAATACCAATATACAAAATCCTTGATAGAAGTGATCTCAGTTCTCCATACTGGACAAATCACCTAAATCGTCAGGGAGGAAAAGCAGATGTATAAAATTATTTCACAGTCTCCAAAAGGGAACGGATTTGTTAAGTCAGAAAAAATGCACCCCCCTTCAATATCAGTCATTGAAGTAACGATAGATCACCTAATCTCTAATATGCATTTTCAACATTCTTTGGGAAGATTTTATGCTTATGAAGCTGGTCCTGAAAAGGAAGCAGACTGACATCAGAAAATACTTATTAGCAATTGAAAAATGACAGATACTTAAAATTAATAAAGGCAGCACATGTCAAATGGAACCTGTATATAATTATAGTACAAAATCAAGAAGTTTCCCTATGATTTGGGATATGAACACCAAGAAACACCTAAACTCAAATGACATTAAAGGGTTAAAATTAAAACATATAGAAAGACATCCGTTGCAGATGAAAACAGAGGTAGTAATACCACCGACAAATAAAGACAAATCCAAGGTAAGAAGTTTTCAGTGACACAGATTATGTACCATTTACTGTTCCCTCAACTATAAAACAGGAAATAATAAGTGATACTTAGAAAATAATGGAGAAAATAATAAGTTCTATTGGAATACTGAGATGATGCTTGAAAGTATTTAGTGCAATGCTCAGTTCAGTCGTTTAGTCATGTCCGACTCTTTGCGACTCCATGGACTAAGCACGCCAGGCTCCCCTGTCCATCACCAACTCCCACAGCTTGCTCAAACTCATGCCCATCAAGTCGGTGTTGCCATCCAAGCATCTCACTGTCTGTCGTCCCCTTCTCCTCCTTCCTTCAGTCTTTCCCAGCATCAGGGTCTTTTCCAGTGAGTCAGTTCTTTGCATCAGGTGGCCAAAGTATTGGAGCTTCAGCTTCACCATCAGTCCTTCCAGTAAATATTCAGGACTGATTTTCTTTAGGATTGACTGGTTTGATCTCAGTTAGTATAATGCTACCTGGTTCATAAAAAGAGTTAAATGAATGATGATTATGTAAAACAAGAGACATCATTGACCAATTAGTTCAAAATTTCTCTCATATCTCACCTTTGTTCTCTATTCCCATTTCTATGACCCTAGCATAATCTCTCCTTAAATTTCTGATGGATTACAAAAATAATCCACTGTCTGCTCTCCTTGTCTCCAGTTTTACAAACTTCAATCCACCCTACACAGATTAATCCTCTTAGAACACTATTTTTAGTATGCCACATTTTGGCTCAAAATTTATATACAAGATGAACTCTAAACTTTCCAGCTTGTTATTCAAAGCCCTTTAAAATCTTCTGTGATCCCACCTTTATTTACAGGCTTATGCTGTACTGCTTCCCTATATGAACTCTCCACCCCAGGAGTGTCTACATTTTCTATAGCCCTGAAACATACTTTAATCACTTCTCTCTGTGTGTCTTTCTTTGTTCACACGTGTAACCTATCTCCACGTCAGCTGTCCCTGCTTCCACTCCTCCATCCCAGC
The DNA here is from genome assembly GCA_006408695.1 of Aepyceros melampus. NCBI lineage: Eukaryota > Metazoa > Chordata > Mammalia > Artiodactyla > Bovidae > Aepyceros > Aepyceros melampus. Next base: position 188,797 of record SJXQ01000254.1, read on the forward strand.
TAGATATTCCTTTCTCCTCCTCGAATGCAAGCTAGTTCCTCCTACAAAGAAACGTTCCTTTTAGAATGTCCAAAGAATTAAGTGCTGTATTCTAATACTTAGGTAAATCCTACCTTGTGTCATTATCGTACATCATCAAATTCAAAAGTATTGATTGTAAGAGAAAATATTGTATGAACCATTAAGAAACAGAAAAACCTTCCAAGTTAGTGTGACATTTCATAGTTTTTTTTTTTTTCTTTTCTTGGTTGAAGTATGGTTGATTTATAAATGTTGTATTGGTTTCAGATATTCAGCAGAGTGATTCAGATAGAGATACAGATATTCCTTTTCAGATTCTTTTCCCTTCGAGGTTATTACAAAATCCTGAGCACAGTTCCCTGTGCTATCAGGGCATCCCTGATGGCTCAGCTGGTAAAGAATCTGCTTGTAGTGTGGGAGACCTGGTTTCCATCCCTGGGTTGGGAAGATCCCCTGGAGAAGGGAAAGGCTCCCCACTCCAGTATTCTGGGCCTGGAGAATTCCATGCACTGTACAGTACATGGGGTCACAAAGAGTCAGACATGACTGAGCGACTTGCGCTTTCCCTTTCCCTGTGCTATACAGCGTGTCCTTGTTGGTTATTTGTTTTATATATGGTAGCAGAGTGTGTGTTAATTACAAGCTCTTCACTTACACCTCCCCCTTTCCACTGTGCACGCCGTTGATTTTTCTAATATTTGTTTATTATTTTTGGCTGTGTCAGGCTTTTGTTGTGGCACTAGCTTCTCTGTAGTGATGGTGTGTGGGCTCAGTGGTTACCTCGAGGCGTGTGGGATCTTAGTGTCCCAAACAGAGATCGAACCCGCATCCCCTGCACTGGGAGGCAGATTCTTAACCACTGGACCACTGGGGACGTCCCTGCATGTCGCTGATTCTTTAAGAGGCATTATTTTTGCGGTGATGTGAAGCTGAAGCTCCAACACTTTGGCCACCTGATGCGAAGAGCCGACTCATTGGAAAAGACTCTGATGCTGGGAATGATTGAAGGCAAAAGGAGGAGGCAGCCGAGGATGGGATGGTTAGATAGATAGCATCACTGATTCAGTAGACACGAACCAGCAGACTCAGGGAGATAGTGAAGGACAGGGGAGCCTGGCGTGCTGTAGCCTATAGGGTTGAAAAGAGTTGGATGCAACTGAACAACAACAACAACAAAAAAAAAAGATAGAAAAATGTGCATCTTAGATTCAGTGAAATATAGTGGAGATTCATACACATGTTCATTTACTCAGTACATATTTCCTGAGCAAATTTACTCAGTAAATGTCACCTACCATGTGCTCAGCACAGAACCAAGGATGTCCACAGCCAACACAGACAAGGCACCTACGTTCCAGCTCATACTTTGTTGTACCCATGCTTTTTATGACCTTTATCCCCTAGGAAGGACGGTAAGGTTCTAAAGGTAGAAATTAATGGATTGCAATTTATGTCCCCTGGTAGGTAGTATATCACATAACTTTGCACATAGTAGGCACTCTGAATATTTAAAATGAGGTAATGAGTAAAAAGTGAAAGAGGAGAGTGAAAAAATTTGACTTAAAGCTCAACATTCAGAAAACGAAGATCATGGCATCTGATCCCATCACTTCATGGGAAATAGATGGGCAAACAGTGGAAACAGTGTCAGACTTTATTCTTGGGGGCTCCAAAATCACTGCAGATGGTGACTGCCTCCGTGAAATTAAAAGACGCTTACTCCTTGAAAGAAAAGTTATCACCAACCTAGATAGCGTATTGAAAAGCAGAGACATTACTTTGTCAACAAAGGTCCGTCTAGTCCAGGCTATGGTTTTTCCTGTGGTCATGTATGGATGTGAGAGTTGGACTGTGAAGAACGCTGAGCACCAAAGAATTGTTGCTTTTGAACTGTGGTGTTGGAGAAGACTCTTGAGAGTCCCTTGGACTGCAAGGAGATCCAACCAGTCCATTCTGAAGGAGATCAGCCCTGGGATTTCTTTGGAAGGAATGATGCTAAAGCTGAAACTCCAGTACTTTGGCCACCTCATGCAAAGAGTTGACTCATTGGAAGAGACTCTGATGCTGGGAGAGATTGGGGACAGGAGGAGAAGGGGACGACAGAGGATGAGATGGCTGGATGGCATCACTGACTCGATGGGCGTGAGTCTGGGTGAAGTCCGGGAGTTGGTGATGGACAGGGAGGCCTGGCATGCTTGGATTCATGGAGTCGCAAAGAGTCAGACACGACTGAGCAACTGAACTGACTAAACTGAACTGAATGAGTAAAAATGGGACAGTGGAGGACAAGGAAGTCTGGTGTGCTGCAGTCCATGGGGTCACAAAGAGTCGGACATGACTTAGTGACTGAACAACAACAAGGAGTAAAAATAGATGTACATAATGTAATAAAGTCTGTTCTAAATTCAGACACAAGAGAATACACAGTCTGTTAAAGCTAATTAGCTTATAGCTCTCTCAATGTGCATCTTTATAGGACTTCATCAGTCAGGAGGGAAAGATTCAAAAACTGAGTGAAGCAATTGTGTTGTCTTGATGTGCCCAGGAGCTGTCTCAAGCATTCGCAGGGGGCGAGGGAGAGGGGACAGAGGAACACCAGAAAATTAGAATCAATGCATCATTCACACTGCTTTATGAAATTACTTTCTCCCCAGTTATTTACAATAGCAAATCAGCTATTGTCATTTGTTAATTTCAGATTTCTGGTTTTCATTGTTTATGAGCCACCCTAGGGTCAATGGCACCCCACTCCAGTAGTCTTGCCTGGCAAATCCCACGGACGGAGGAGCCTGGTGGGCTGCCATCCAAGGGGTCACAAAGAGTCGGACACGACTGAGCGACTTCTCTTTCACTTTTCACTTTCATGCATTGAAGAAGGAAATGGCAACCCACTCCAGTGTTCTTGCCTGGAGAATCCCAGGGGCAGCGGAGCCTGGTAGGCTGCCGTCTATGGGGTCGCACAGAGTCGGACACGACTGAAGTGACTTAGCAGCAGCAGCAGCAGCAGGGTCCACTATGTCTAGAAATTTGCCTTTGTCCTGGGGATTCAGTCACCTGGGCAGTCACCAAGCCAGGGGTGGGTGCAGACTGTCCCCCAGAATCTCAGCCTCTCATTACAGCTCTGTCCTTCTCCTCTTCAAGTTTCTACAGGAACCTGAGGCTTCTCGGGTTTGCAAGACACACCCCTTGAGAACAACAAGGGCCCACAGCAGTCTTGATCCACTGGGGATCCTCACTTTTGGGAGTTCTGAGCACTCTCCTTGCGGCATGAGCAAGGAGAGGATGGCGTAGGCTGCCAGCAATGCTCATTTATTCGATCAACAAACTTGTAAAGAGGCTTCCGGTGTGCCTTGGTCTTAGGCAGCAGAGCCCATACAGTGATGAATGCACTCTCACGTGAATGCAATGCTTCCTTAAACGAGGACCATCCTTCAGAGAACTTTCGTACTTTTCATTTTAAAAATTGATTTATGTTGTTTAGCTGGTAAAGACTCTGCCTGCCATGCGGGTGACCTGGATCTGATCCCTGGGTTGGGAAGATCCCCTGGGGAAGGGAAAGGCTACCCACTCCAGTATTCTGGGCCTGGAGAATTCCATGAACTGTATAGTCCACGGGGTCGCAAAGAGTCAGACACAACTGAGCGGCTTTCACTTTCACGGGTTGTTTTTGGCTGTGCTGGGTCTTCATTGCTCCGTGCGGGCTTTCTCTAGCTGTGGCGAGCACAGGGCTACTCTCTAGCTGTGGCGAGAGGGCTTCTCTTGTTGCCGAGCGCAGGCCTTAGGTGCGCGGGCTCAGTGTTTCAGTGCACGGGCTTTCTGGCCCCAGAGCATGTGGGACCTTTCTGGGCTAGGGACTGAACCCATGTCCCCTCCATTGATAGGCGCATTTTTAACCGCTGGACCACCAAGGAAGTTCCTCACTTGGATTTTTGACCCTCGTAACCACCCAGTGTAACAGCCAGGGAACATCTCAGTCCCATTTCACAGATGAGGAAGGTAAGGCCCAGAGACATTCAGAGAACTGCCCGAACCCAGATGGCTACAGAGGCTTCCCAAACTCAAGCCTCTTGACTGTAAATCAAATGCTTTCTGCCAGATTATCATGCCAGGGATATCAGAGGGAATGGATGGAATTTCAGAGTAATTCCACAGAAGTCCTGGATGGCATTCTAGAAACATCACCCCCACCCTGCAACCTCCAAACACAAAATCAGAGGGTCAAACCAAAGAGTGCCAACTGAACTGAGCGTCTGAAGGTCCAAGTGGCAATGACACACGGAAGGCTCTGTGAAACCACGTTAGCAATGGAAAGTGACTGGGAAATGCTCAACGTCCCTGAGTGTTTCATTTAAACCCTCTGCTCTCGTCTGTGGCTCGGCCTGACCAAAGAACCCCAGATGGCATGGACAGTGTCTGGGGCCAGTCTCGGGCTTATGTCAAGACTGCAGGTTGGCCTCTTGCCACATTGGGCCTTCGCTCTGTCCTCCCGCAATGATCTTGGTCCATTTCGACTGGCTGAATTATTTAAATATTGTACATTGCTAGTTAATAGACACAACATATTGAAAGTTTTACAATCAAATATTTATGCTGCTCAAAAACATTTTCCATGATCTTTAAACAGCCATGTCATCTATTTATTTTCATTCTCTGATCTTTCTGTTTTGTATCAGAATCGGAGAATTTAGCCTATTTACCCAGAAGTAAATATTATGATGAAAACATGGGGCGGCTCAAAAGTAGACTTAGGAAAGTGCAGAAGTATTTTGTGTCAGTGTCAATTGCACAACAGCCTCTGCATGGCAATAAATTAAGACATTTCTTTGGGATGCTTGAAGAATGGAGATTAATGTCTCATGGCCGGACCCTGCCTCCGTGATGGAGCAGCCTCACCATCCTTTCTGTCCACTGGCTCCTTTTGTAAAATGCAGAGAAAGTCTTCTGGGTCAGGGAGTGGCCACTTGCTGGTGACTTCAATCAACAAAATACACTGGATATGGAACCTGGGGCTGCAAGTAAGAGCCGACACTCGATAATCCGAAATCTTGTTTGGCAGCTGAAGGACACACAGCCCTCAGCCTGGTCCTCTGTTTTTGCAGATACTCCTAACTTCTGAGTTCTTCTCCCTAACTCTGTCCTTGGTGATGCTTTATTAGGCCTGAAAGCTAGTAACCTTGTTTCAGGGGCAACTTCTCTCTGCCCTAGAGTCTAGCCAGTATTTCCTCATTACTGGGTTAGAGAGAAAGGCCCTCCTTGAATATCAGTGTCCTTTCCAAAAAAATAGTCTTACAGATGCAAAGAAGGCACCAGAGATCAAAGGGTCAGGAAACATGGTCTCTGGGATGAGCCTCGGATCCCCATGTCTCACTTTAGGCTTAAGATCTAATTTCAAGGGACTTCCCTGGTGGCCCAGTGGCTAAGACTCCTTGCTTCCAATGCAGGGGGTCTGGGTTTGATCCCTGGTCAGGGAACTAGATCCCCCATGCTGCAATTAGCAATCCCGCATGCTGCAACAAAGACTCGGTACAGCCAAATTTAAAAATGAAAAAAAATTTAAAAAGATCTAATGTTGAACTTTTTCCTTGAAACTGGCTGCGTATGCTCTCTATTCTGTGGGCTTCATTCCTCCTCTAATATCTGACTTTCCAAGCTCTGGCTAACCTCCCAATCAGCATCTTACTTCTTTCTCATCCCTCTCTTTGAAGGGTTACCAGCAGCTCCCCATCCTGACTTACCAGGAACCTCATTAGACTTGGAGAAAGTAGTAAACAGGGTTTAGTGAGGCAGACCCATGTCTTCACCCATCTCCTAACCTTGAATTTTGACTTCTGTCTCTAAAAGAAGAGGAAGATATATAGGTCAGGGGATTGCCATTAGAAATATGTAAGAACTTACATGGATTATACATAAAGTGCCTCATGCTATGTTTGGTCCAAACTGAGCGCTCGTCAATTAAGTATCGGTAACTATATTACTATCACTGTGTGAGGGACAGAGGCTCTGACTGCCTCCAAAATCTCCCAGGTCTTGATTCCCCTAATTGCTCCCCAGGCCTCACATGGCTTTTTTCTAAGGTTCTAAACATTGACTCTTAATCGGTGGCTCCTAGCCACCATAAGGCATAGAGATGGGACATAGGAAAGAAAGAAGAGAATAAAGATGGGAGGAGATGCAGGTTAGAGCATCCATCCTGGAGGGGAAATTACTCATTTTATTTAAAAAATCATAGTCAGTAAAGAGATGGCAAAGAAGAGAGGCCCCTTTTTTAAAAAAAAAATAAATAAAGTATCTTTTAAAATTTAAATGTACTTTTAATTGGGTGTCCCTGGTGGCTCAGACAGTAAAGAATCTGCCTGCAATGCAAGAAACTGGGGTTCAGTCCCTGGGTCAATAGGATCCCCTGGAGAAGGGAATGGCTACCCACTCCAATATTCTTGCCTGGAGATTTCCACAGACAGAGAAGCCTGGTCAGCTACACTTCATGAGGTTGCAAAGAGTCAGACAAGATACACTCGTGGCTGATCCATGTCAACGTGTAGCAAAACAAATACAGTATTGTAAAGCAAAACAAACTAAAAAAATAAAAATTAATTAAAAAAAAAAGACTGAGCAATTAACACTTTCACTTTTGCTTTATTTTTAACTAGAGGATAATTGCTTTGCAATACTATGTTGGTTTCTGCTATGTCTCAATATGAATCAGCCTTAAGTAATCATTTGGTCCCATCACTTCATGGGAAATAGATGGGGAAACAGTGGAAACAATGTCAGACTTTATTTTTTTGGACTCCAAAATCACTGCAGATGGTGATTGCAGCCATGAAATTAAAAGATGCTTACTCCTTGTTATGACCAACCTAGATAGTATATTGTAAAGCAGAGATATTACTTTGCCAACAAAGGTCGGTCTAGTCAAGGTTATGGTTTTTCCAGTGGTCTTGTATGGATGTGAGAGTTGGACTGTGAAGAAAGCTGAGCACCAAAGAATTGATGCTTTTGAACTGTGGTGTTGGAGAAGACTCTTGAGAGTCCCTTGGACTGCAAGGAGATCCAACCAGTGCATTCTGAAGGAGATCAGCCCTGGGTGTTCATTGGAAGGACTGATGCTGAAGCTGAAACTCCAGTACTTTGGCCACCTCATGCGAAGAGTTGACTCACTGGAAAAGACTGATGCTGGGAGGGATTGGGGGCAGGAAGAGAAGGGGACGACAGAGGATGAGATGGCTGGATGGCATCACCAACTCGATGGACATGAGTCTGAGTGAACTCCGGGAGTTGGTGATGGACAGGAAGGCCTGGCATGCTGCGATTCATGGGGTCGCAATAGTCGGACACGACTGAGCGACTGAACTGAACTGAACAGGGAGGTAAGATCCCACTTGCAGCCTAAAAAAACAAAACATAAAACAGAAACAATGTTGTAACAAATTCAATAAAGGCTTAAAAATGTTTCACATCAAAAATTTAAAAAAAAAAAGACATGAATTTGAGAACAAGTAAAGGCAGCCTGGGTCACAGAAATCTTGGTTCCATTCCCACGTGAGGCACTGGACAGGGTCTGTTTCCACAGATAGCAACTTCTTGACTGTAAAATGAGATGGTCTCATTGCATTCATTCAACAGACGTTTAGCTAGGGGGCTTCCCAGGTGGCTCAGTGATGAAGAATCTGCCTGCCAATGCAGGAGACAGGAGATGCAGGTTTGATCCCTAGGTTAGGAAGATCCCCTGGAGGAGGGCATGGCAACCCACTCTAGTATTCTTGCCTAGAGAATCCCATAGACAGAGGAGCCTGGTGAGCTACAGTCCATGGGGTCGCAAAGCATCAGACATGACTGAGTGAGCATCAGTCTTAGTCAGTCAGTCATACTGAGCACCAAGTGTGTGCAAGGTGCAGAGTGGCACCAGAAAGACACGATTCCTGCTCGGGTGTTGGTAGCAGAGACAACCACACAAACGGACAACCAGGAACTAAATATGACCATTTCAGTGAATGGTGAGGGACTGGAAAAAAGCAAAGCCAAGAAATTGATAGAAAGACGCTGGGACGAGCAGGCTACTTAGGGGAAGAAGGTCAGAGAAGGACTTTGTATGAAGCTGATTCCTGCGTGAGTGGAGTCCAGGCACGTGGAGATCTGGGAAGGATGTTCCAGCCAGAAAGACACCTCAGGCACTCCTAGTGCTGAAGCAAAAGGATGGAATGGTCAGCAGGGCCCACAGGCAGGGATCTTAATAGACAAGACTGCCTGTTGAGAGCTGCAGTCTTCACAGGGATGCTGCTGAGGTCACGAGACCCTGGGAAACAAACACAATAACCCCTCTCTCCCATCTCCCTGGAATCCATGCTAGAGCTCCACATTGGCCAGACATACCCAGAAGTCAGAGGACAAAGGAAATCTATTAATACCAGCCATATTGGTCCACCTCCTGGACACTGCACCCCACTGCACCCCACCTCAGAGTGGGGGGTTGGACAGAGGAGGCAGGAGGAAGATCAGAGATGAAAATACAAGATAGTCAAAGATATACCCAGAATGGCCACGATAAGGTGTGTGGTTTAATTCTGAGGATGTTAGAAAGCCACTGGGGAGTTTTAAGTAAGGGCATACTATTTTTTTTTGTAAGATTTCTTTTTGATGTGGACCATTTTTAAAATCCTTACTGAATGTGTTATAATATTGCTTCTGTTTCATGTTTTGGTTCTGCAGCCTTGAGTCATGTGGAATCTTAGCTCCCTGACCAGGGATCGAACCTACACCCCTTGCATTGGAAGTGAAGTTTTGACCACTGGACTGCCAGGGAAGTCCCAGTAAGGGGATGCTTTGAACTGATTTATGTTAAAAAGATTAATCCCAGCTTCTGTGAGGGGAATTGACTTTCCATGGGCAAGACTAGAAGTTGGGAAGATATTTATGAGGTTATTACACCATCAAAATAAAAATTTATGTTGGGGTGGTCTAGCGTGGTGGCTGAAAATAAGAAAAATAAATAATTCAGGAAATGTGCTGAAAAAAAAAAAACATTTTAAAGGCAAGTTCTGCCATTGCCATGAGATAAAGGAGACCCTTCTCCAACCCTGATGGGAAATAAGAGCATACGTACACCCTCAGAGTTGCAAACTCTAGGACCTCAGCACTAGTGCCAAACCATATGGCTTTTATAGTGCAAAGTGCATTGAGAGGAATGTGCCAGCTCTGTGCTGTCTTTATTTATAAGAAGGAGAGAGAAAATAAAGAATTTCCCAAGCCTGGCATGTAGAAAAATGATGTGTCTGGTGGACCTGATAAATAACAAATTGTAAAGTCTTCTAGTTTTATTGTTGGCATTGTCGTAAAGAACATGCTGTGCTTATTATCTGGTCAAAGGGATTTCATTCTTTGTGATGTTGAAGTGAGTTATAATCTTTACTAAACAAATAATGTCAGTAATTTTTAAATTCCACAGTCATGAATGTTTGTAGAATTTTTCCCCCTCTTTCTCTCTCTCTTTGATAGTTTTGTCAGATATCAGAAATGCTTTCACTGTGTTCCCAGATGGGGTATCATTTCCAGCTAAAGAAGTAAAATCCATCAATGTCTCTAAAAACCCATCAACATCACTTCAATCACAGTCTGTATCAGTGATGAGCAGCTTAAAGGCTGACATCATAATACTGTATTGGCCAAAAAGTTTGTTTGGGTTTTTCCCAAAAGATGTTACAAAAACCCGAACAAAGTTTTTGGCCAACCTAATACCAATCCCAAACCATTATTCACTCCTCGGGAAGTTCTGATGTTCCATAAATAGTCCTAGGTAGACTATTCAATTTATATTCTTATGGAAGACAGGTCTAGCATATAGATGCTCACAGATCAAAGAAAACTGTGGAAAAGTTTTTGGCTCATTCTGCAAATAACTTAGAACAAATGACTTAGGACAGTAGAGGGAACTGATCTTTTTTGAGTTTTTTGCAAAATGTATATATTCTAGTAGCTTTAAGAATAAAGAGTGTGTGAAGCACTTCAAGACACAGCGAGGTCAAATCACAGCCTGCCTCTAAGTAACTGGATGGATGGTCTTAGTCAAATCACTTCACCTCTGAGTAGGACTGCTGGTACCCGGGATTGATCCCTGGGTCAAGAAGATCCTTTATAGAAGGGAATGATAACCCACTCCATTATTCTTGGCCTGGAGAATTTCCTGGACAGAGGAGCCTGGCAGGCTACAGTCCATGGGGTCACAAAGAGTTGGACACAACTGAGTGACTCTCTCTCTCTCTCTCACACACACATGTATATACACATGACTTTGTACACAGAAGTATGTATGTTGTACTCCAGATTCGGAAAACTCTCTGATGACAGGTGATCGTTTAGCACTTGGCTCTATTCTCTGGCAGGTGCAGTGTGTGTTCAGCTTCAGATCACCAGTCAGCAAGCCCCACAGAGCAACAGCAACAATAAGGGGGACTCAAAACTCTTAGAGTTGTTAGTTGTAGCTTCACAAATTTCCACCCAAGCAGATATTAATTTGCAGTTTTTTTTTTCCTTCTCAAATAGGATAAGAAGAAAACTTCCAAAGTCTAAATGCCTCAAAACTGAATATTGTTCCAATTATTAGAGTTCACTTAAGCACTGGTCATTCCACATTTGTATTTCCAGTGGAATCTTTAGAAAAAACAAACAAACAAAACTCAGATGCCGGCCAAGACAAACCTGCAACTTAGGGGTCTGACGGCAACATCCCTGGCAACGGGTCCCCACCTGCAGGACCACAGTTAGCTGCAGACAGCTTGGTCTCATGAAACTGGGGTTTAAAGGATGCTGCATTTTTCACTACTTGCGAATAGCTCTGGCTAGTTTTTCCACAGAAAACAGTTATTCCAGAGTGACCACGGTTCACAGACTCTAATACGCAGCCTTTGTAGATCACTGTGACAGGGGTGAGGCACTTCTCTGTATCCTAGTTTTGCCTGTAAGTGGGTTAGTCGATAAGGAATGCATGATCATAGTGCAGCCATCACCACCACCCTCACAGCCATCTATGGGATGGGGGAGGCTCTCTTTTTTCCCACTCTCAAGTGGGAAACTGCCACTGGCCAGGCTCTGTCCTAAGTGCTTTGTGTGTGTGTGTGTTAGTTGCTCAGTGATATCCAACTCTTTGCGACCCTGTGGACCATAGCCACCAGGCTCCTCTGTCCATGGAATTCTCCAGGCAAGAATACTGGAGTGAGTAGCCATTTCCTCCTCCAGGGGGTCTTCCTAACTCAGGGATGGAACCCAGGTCTCCCGCATTGCAGGTGGATTCTTTATTATCTGAACCACCAGGGAAGCTACCTGAGTGCTTTATATGTACCTATTTACCGATCAGATCCTCTCCAGAACTTTTCAAACTGAATCTTCCTGTCTTACAGATGTGGACACTGAGGCACAGAGAACAGACAGATTAAGTAACTTGCTCGAAATCACACAGCTCGCAAAATGTGGGGCCAGGGAATGACACTTAGGTATCCTACTTCAGAACCCACATCTTTTGCCATGCTGCTAAGTCACTTCAGTCGTGTCCGACTCTGTGTGACCCCATAGATGGCAGCCCACCAGGCTCCCCCGTCCCTGGGATTCTCCAGGCAAGAACACTGGAGTGGGTTGCCAGTTCCTTCTTCAATGCATGAAAGTGAAAAGTGAAAGTGAAGTTGCTCAGCCGTGTCCGACTCTTAGCGACCCCATGGACTGCAGCCCACCAGGCTCCTCCATCCATGGGATTTTCCAGGCAAGAGTACTGGAGTGGGTTGCCATCGCCTTCTCCATAACTAGCCCTCAAACCACTACCACCTCTGAACACGAGGAAACACCACCAACAGCTCCATGTTTCCATAACCTTTCCAAACCTAAACCTCAGCAGACGTGTAACTTTTACTGACTCTTCTGGGATTCACCTTTGGTCATTTTTAATAAATTTCATTTCAAACACACTGGAAGATACTCCAGCCTCATGTCACGAAAGGCTTCAACATACAGTTACCCTCCTTTAGCTTTAAAGGCTAATGTAACAAAATCCTGGGTTTTATGGATTTTTTTTTTTGAAATGGGTCAGTACCAAGGTCAGTTCGTAATAAAGAATTTTCCAGAAGAAAGGCAGAAATTGGCAACGTACTGTAAGAAAATACTGCATGAGCCAGGAAGCAATGAAGAGATGTTTAAATTTTCCCTGACATGAATACTGACCACCCAGGGGAATAAAGAAAACACCTGTTGAAGCCCCGGGCACGTGTATACCCAGAGACTGAAACTGGAGCAGGCTTCTGAGTCACCTGTCAAACCAGAGGCTATGTGAAAGAGGAAAGAGACACACGACTTAGAGAATGACCTTACGGTTGCTGGGGGAGGTGTGGAGTGGGTGGGGGAAGAAGTAGTTAGGGAGTTCGGAATGGTCGTGTACACACTGCCGCTGTATTTAAATGGACAACCAGCTAACAGGACCTACTGTGTAGCACAGGGAACTCTGATCAATGTTGTTATGTGGCAGCCTGGGTGGGCAGGGAGTTTAGGGGAGAATGGATACATGTGTATGTATGGCTGAGTCCCTTCACTGTTCACTGTGAAACTATCACAGCATTGTTTGTTAAGGGGCTATACCCCAATGCAAAATAAAAGATTTTTTTAAAAAATTAAAGCCTGCATCAGCCATTGAGAACAGACACGCAGAAGCCTTGAGCCCCAAGCTCTAGTCTAGCCTCTACCTAGAGGGACAAGTTCTCATGGACCAGAGACCCTCTCTTCTGCATCAATTATTTCAGCTGTCACAAAGTGTCTCAAATGACTCCTAGACTGTCTAAACTCAAGGGCTTTAAAAAGTGAAAAGTATATGTGTCCTTAGGGGGAAAGAAGCATGAAAATAGTGCAATTATAAGATGGGGATATCTTATGGCAGGAGAGGGATGAAAAAGTGGAACACAAAGGATTTTTTATGGCAATGAAACTACTCTGTATGATGCTATAATGATGGGTCTGTGCCATTATGTGGTTGTTCGGTTGCTAAGTTGTGTCTGACTCTTTGCGACCCCATGAACTGCATCACACCAGGCTTCCCTGCCCTTCACTACCACCTGAAGTTCGCTCAAATTCATGTCCATTGAGTCGGTGATGATATCCAACTATCTCATCCTCTGTCACTCTCTCTCCTCCCACCTTCAGTCTTTCTCAGCTACAGGGTCTTTTCCAATGAGTCAACTCTTTGCATCAGGTGGCCAAAGTATTGGAGCTTCAGCTTCAGAGTATGATGCTATAATGATGGGTCTTTGCCATTATGTGGTTGTTCGGTTGCTAAGTTGTGTCTGACTCTTTGCGACCCCATGAACTGCATCACACCAGGATTCCCTGCCCTTCACTACCACCTGAAGTTCGCTCAAATTCATGTCCATTGAGTCGGTGATGATATCCAACTATCTCATCCTCTGTCACTCTCTCTCCTCCCACCTTCAGTCTTTCTCAGCTACAGGGTCTTTTCCAATGAGTCAACTCTTTGCATCAGGTGGCCAAAGTATTGGAGCTTCAGCTTCAGCATCAGTCCTTCCAATCCATATTCAAGGTTGATTTCCTTTAGGATTGTGTCATTTCCTTTAGAACTGTGTCATCTGGGGCTTATCCAAACCCCAAGAATGTACAACACCAAGGCTGAGCCTTAATGTGACCTGTAGATTCTGGGTTATAATGGTGATTCAATGGAAGGTCATCAGTAACAAACTGTAACAAATGCATCACTGTAGTGGAATGTTCAGGGGGGACGCCATGCACATGTAGGAGCAAGGTGCTTACAGGAAATCTCGGTGCCATCCTCTCGATTTTACTGTGAAACTCAAACTGCTCCAAAAAGTCTTAATAAAAACAAATCTTGCAAAAAAGAAGACCACTGATGATCACAGCCCATGCCTGAACATTGTGTAAGGTTTAGTCTAGAGTTTCAGGACTCCATTTCTATCAAGCTAGTGTGCCTATTCCAATCATATTCATAGGGCTTCCCTGGTGGCTCAGTGGATAAGAATCCATCTGCCAACGCAGAAGACACAGGTTCAATCCCTGGTTCAGGAAGATACCACATGCCTTGGAGCAACTAAGCCTGTGCACCTCCGCTACTGAGCCTTCGCTCTAGAGCCCAGGAGCCACAACTAGTGAAGCCCCATGCCCCAGAGCTTGTGCTCTGCAACAAAAGAAGCCACTGCAATGAGAAGCCCAAGACCACAACTAGAGAGAAGCCCGCACAGCCCTGAAGACCCAGCACAGCCAAAAATAAATCTTCTAAAAATCATCTTCCTAAAGAGGAATTTTGTGGTAGAAGCATTTAGTGGATTTGAAAATCCCTTGGCTATTTGCTGAAATGATTCAATTTCTTTTTTAAATTTCCTTTTACTGAGAGGAGCTGAAGATATTACGGGTTAATGAACCTCCCACCATGAATGGTCTTGCCTGTTGTCATCGCCGATTGCAACAGCACTTGCTGCTACTGCTAAGTCGCCTCAGTCGTGCGACCCCAGAGACAGCAGCCCAGCAGGCTCCCCCATCCCTGGGATTCTCCAGGCAAGAACACTGGAGTGGGTTGCCATTTCCTTCTCCAGTGCATGAAAGTGAAAAGTTAACGTGAAGTCGCTCAGTCATGTCTGACTCCTAGCGACCCCATGGACTGCAGCCTACCAGGCTCCTCCGTCCTTGGGATTTTCCAGGCAAGAGTACTGGAGTGGGGTGCCATTGCCTTCTCCAACAGAACTTGGGTTTCCCCTTTTTCAGACACTCTCGCTTGGAGCCTAGTGATTAAAACAGTCAGATGTCAGTTCCCCTCTTCCAACTCCCCAAGTAATAATTTGCAAAGCAAGAGAAATGTCCTCTCTAGACTACATGCCCCCAAACTAAAAGCTCCCTCTCCCTGATTCACAGCCCTGGAAACTGGGGGTGAGACAGAGATGGGGTTTGGAAAGCTCTTGACTGACTTGGGTCCATGAGGAGTCCATGCTGGCCTGCCCGCCCTGCCTTGCCCAGGAGGTGCATCTCCGTTCCTTGGCCGTAACAGGCGTCCAGGGTTAATGAGGGTAGACATGCATGATTCGTAAGGTCATCTGAAGCAGGTCAGGGATTTATGGACCTCCATTCTGTTTTCTGGGGAGCGGGGGAGATGGCAGGCAACTGATGCAAAGGGAGGAGTTGGGAAACAGAATGTGACCAGTTGCAAAAAAAAAAGATTTGGAAGAGAAAGCAGACTCCCACATCAAATCACACTTTATGAACCAGAAGCAGTTTCGTCATCTCTGGAAAGTGTGTAAGGTTGTATCAGGCTCTGAATGGAGTGAATCAGAACCAAACAGTCCCTACACCAACCGCTGTTACAATGACTATTTGAAAACCATCATTTAAGATGCCTTGGCAGAGATGAAGCCTCTCAGATGTACCCAGAGCCCTCAAGAAATTCATAATATAGTTACAGAAGAGACGATCAAAAATCAGAAACACTACTCGATAGACAATAATTCAAACACAAAGTATGTCAAAGGGCAGTTTATGACGACAGGAGTAATACAAGAAAATAGTAAAATAGAACGAAAGGAAAAATATTAGACAATGAGTTACAGATAAATGAAATTGACATTTCTGACCCTCAGTAGCTGAGAAACTAGTGAAGAGATTTTCATGTAAAGAAATAATGGATAATACTCCTTGACAAATGCAGTAACGGAGGTATAAGCAAGTTATGAAAAGAGCAAAGCGAAGAGGGTGTGATTAATTCTGCCTGGGACTGTCAGAGGTTTTCTGAATAAGGTAAAATTTGAATTTTTTTTATTTTATTGGAGTATAATTGCCTTACAATATTGTATTAGTTTCTTCTATGCAACAAGGTGAATCAGCTGAATGTATACATGTATCCCCTCCCTCTTAAATCTCCCTCCCACCTCACCCCTATCCCACTTTTCTAGGTTGTCACAGAGCTCCAGGCTGTATATTTCTTATTCTTTTAGATACTAACCCACAAATGCCATCTGTCATAACACTTTGTAATTGAAGGGTAATTGCTTTACAAT